>JAHXMU010000023.1:1697183-1712168 GCA_019455685.1 Philornis downsi
GTGTATTTGGTGGCTTCGCACAGTAACCTATAACCACATATAACAAGACGAGACTGTCGATTAGAGCTACAGATAAAATTAGAGTTTTGCGTGTATCGAGAAAAAAGAAAAACTGTTCGTCGTTACGACGAATAACTCTTGTTCTAGCGTTAACTTTTCTTGTGAATCATCTGTTCTCTGCTGCGGGAATATTTAGATTATTGCGTAAGGCATTCGGCGAACAGACTTTGTTGGAGAAAAACGTTCTCAAGTGGCATAAGCGGATGAAATGTAGTAGAAAAGAAGAAGTTGAAGACGAAGAGCGCCGGGAACGGCCATTAATATCTATATATTGAAGTCACTTCCCAGAAACCCAAGATTTGGTGCTCGAAAACCGTAGCTTAGCAAAGAGACCTTACTGATAATGATGGCGTTTCAAACGGATCAGTTACCTCTATTTAAAAAAAAAAAGAAAAAACAAAATTGTCGAGTCAAATTTCTAGTGGTACCAAAAAATTAATTTTTTTAAAAAAAGACTATCTGTGAAGAGATTATGGAACACAATTTCCCTACTATTAGCAAAAGCTGGCCGCTTCTGGGCTATTGCTGTTCCAGTTATTTACAGCACAAGTTCCAACTAAGGCTCTGGCTGTATGGAAGCAGCTCATATCAGGTGGTTCCCTCTCAAACCTACCTACAAACAAACAAAACCTTCATGACCGTCAATTTGACTTGGCCATTACCTACTTTCATCAACCGTCTGCAACCGTTTCAGAAATGAGTCTATGTTTTTGCGATTCAGTAGTGATGAAAATTCGGTTCATGAGGGTTTTTTGCATTCACTCGTGTGGCACTCATACATCGAGCTTAATCTTGTATCCAGCCTTGTTCTAGTGGTTCCAAACGGTATTTGTGCAATTTTTAGTGCCTGGGCAACACAGCTTACATGACGGTTGGTCTTGATAATTTCCATTAACTTTTCGACATTTGCTACAATTGCACTTCCAGGGCGTGGTGGTAGTATCAGGCTGTAGGCTGGTAGTATCAGGATTACAAACCTATGACTTGCATTTTCTATTTTATCGAAGAAACAATATAAAATATGGTGAATTTCCTCTTTGCTGCGCCCTTAAATAGTATTGAATACAGTTTTGTGATTGCATAGTAATTTGGATAGTAGTCCGAGTCATTTTTTTTTAGTGTGAAATTTTATCTTGATAACGCCATCTAGCGTAATCTAAACGTACTTACACAACCCAAGATACATAGAATAGTAGATTTTTCTTACTATAAAGAAACTTTAATAGGCAAAATCCCAGTAAATGGAGAAAACTGTCGGCTAAACCGTGGTAACTGGAATACTTCAAATACCAATATCATTGGCCAGGTTCCTAATAGTTATTAGACGTTTTCTTAGAACGAAATCTTGGTTTAGTTGAACGTGATAAATGTCGACGGTCATCCGGGCACCTTTAGTCACCAACTCGTATAACTCGTACTGTACTATTTACGGCACTTGTAGGTGTTTCTTTCCGACAAAATCTAATGAATTGTGGTAAATCGGTCAATTTGTATGTGGGTTAAATTAGGTAATTTGTGTGGGACTGACCACAGAGGGCGTTGTTAACCGGTAACTGAAATTTGCGGATTAAAAATTATAGGAACAAGATGAATTTTGAAAAATTTGCCAATTTGTGCTGGAGGCATCAGAAAAAAAGGGACAATGACCTATATTTTCTTTTTCAGAACATAGTTCACGAAACACGGGATGCGTGCCAAATTTGGCCAAAATCAATACCACTGCTTTAATGATATGAGATGGAAAAGATATGGATTTAATCGGTTACTTGGCTGATTTCTCCTATATTTTACAGAGAAGAATTATAAAATTCTTAGGAATATTAAAGAGTAAAAGATGGACTGTGGAAATGTGCTCCTTCTTTAATCTGCGATCCTACTTTGATAAAAGTTACGGAAAAGATATGGATTGAATCGGTTACTTAGTCGATTTCCCTTGAATTTTATAGAGAATTATAAACCAAAGCATTGGGCAAAACTTCAGGTTACTTTGGAATATTAAAAAGTAAAAGATGAGCTGTGGAAATATGCTCCTTTTTTCAACTGCGATCCTACTTTGATAAAAGCGTATAAAATTTTTCAAAATTTAGCGCACCCAAATAAAAGATGTAAATCTAAGAATGGGTGAGTTAAGTCAATCATTTGTACGGAAGTTCTCAGAAGGGGCGTGGTTAATATGTCGATTTTTTAAATGTTGACACGCTTTATACTCGTAAACCAGTACAAAGGATTAAAATGTAAGTTACTGCAGGCTATCGAACAAGGAATTATAGGGGAAAAATCGAATTTCACAAAGTTTGTTCATTTTTATAAGAGGCGCAAGAAATGTATTAAGTGGTATTATGTTTTAAGAAGTCTCTTTAAGATTTATGACAGATATCGTGTTTATTAACCAACTAGATAGACAAATTGACATTGCTCATCGAAATAGCCATGAGACACATTTGATCGGACGATGCTTTGTAGCTTAAACGCTCCTTTCTTTCCGTGTCAAATTATATATACCGAGTTTCCTTTGGGCGAAAGTATGAAAAGAGAATATTAAAAACAGTAGCAATACGGCCAAGGTGAAAATGTGGAGCAGGCGGCCAAGAAATGGGTGCGGTGGTTTCAATGACTCCATGCTTGCAGTATGTTTGGAACCATTTTCATAAAGCTGGTGTAAAGAAGATTGTCGACGTACGGGAATAACAGGATTTGTAGCCAAAGAATATTCTGGACGGTATTGATGTCTGCGCCTTGGATATCCCTCAGGGGCGCTGGCAATCGCATTGTAATATGCCCAGTGTGATTAGCAAACCGTGGATAAGGCGTTCACGGCGAGACTCACGTGGACTCTGTAACGGAACAAAGTCGATCTGTTTTTAAACGGATAATGACTGACGATGAAAAATTGGTGAATGGATGGGTAACTGTTCACGGTCAAATTATTAATTTAGGAATAAAATTGTTCCGTACCAAAAATTGGTAATTGGAGCATTCAGACTGTAATTCAAGCATTAAGAAACTCATGTAAAGGCAGAGACTATTAAATTAACGATGGCTAAGACTCGACATTTGCATATTATGTTCCTTCAGTCACTCATTTGCTCAATCTGATGCTGCCAAAAGTGAATTTCACTTTTCCCCATTACTGGATGATTTGATATATTGAAATCACAACCACCACTGGGGACGAAAGAATTCTTTCCTGCTGATAACTCGCAAAATTGGCTTAATCAAATTAACTCACGTCGGCCCAGTGCAAACAGAGTGACGTAAGATTTCTCACACGCGTAATACAATTTATCTTTGGCGCTAAGAGAATAATTCAGCAGCAGCAGCAACAACAACAACAACAAATTGTTGCCATCGTTGCAGCAGTAGCAATAACAACAAACAACATTTAAGACTCGCAAAAATAAAGCGAAATCTTTCCTCCGTACGCAAAAAAATGAAATGGAATTTATGCAAAGCACGTTGTTGGTGGAAGCGATAATGATGTTGCTGTTGTTGCTGAAATTGTTGCGTGCCTTTGCAGTTCTTAGTGATGTAGCTGAGTTGCTGTATTGATATTTATGTGTATGGGTACATAAACAACGTTATCGATAACAACAACAGCACCTGATGGTGTTATATAACAACATTCCCTTGGTTTGCAATGATTAACCACAGAAGCAGCAACAGCAGCGGTATCAACAACATCGTCAACGACATGCTGTCAAGGCAAGAAGAATTTGCTTTGGTCGCTGCCATCGAAATAACGCGTCATCGCTGAAGAAAGAGATTGGCCAGAAAACGCACATTAATAAAAGTCATGTGAAAGAAAGGAACATAGAAAACGATGAGAAAGTAACAGCATTCGTAAGGGAACAACTGAAACCACAGAAAACATCGGTGGTGGTAACAATTCTGACAACGTCAACGATAACATCATCTGTATCACAATTCTTCATCGTCAACATCGACATCAGCAGCAGCGTTCCTTCAGCAGTAGAAGCATTAAACCATTGACATTTTACATCATGTAAGTGAAATGCAATAGTATTTGTAGAGCACAGTGGTTGGGTAGTACAATATTTGCTGTCCACTGCACTTCCGCTCACAAGGTCTTGTATTGAAAGGTTTGAACTCCTCCAGCACGGGAATGCATTGCAGAAGAGCTTAATTTTCTTAACATTTGTTTCCCAATTAGAACTATCAAGGCTTTTAGCTTCTATGGTAAAACACTTTATGACGGGAGGTGAGGGAGTTATTTGTCGATTAAATTTCAATCGTCAAAACAAAAAGATTGAAGAAGAGAACGGTATGTAATGACTCCCGTCATGCTTCTGTAGGATGCCTCTATTTAAGGTTTCCCAGTGGAAGCCGAAAAAGAAGGTGTTTTGTGCCATGCCAAAACATAGTTTTTGAATGTGATCATATGTCAATCTGAGGCAGATCAGAGAATAGCTGCTTCCAAACTGTACCTAGTGAATTCAAATTCGAAGTTCAAATATAAAAATGGAATACACCACGAAGATGTAAGTAAATTTCAATTTTCCTCAATATACACCTTGCATTGAAAAGGTAAAATCAAATATCCATCACGATTTTTTGTCAATTTTAAGAACTAGAGAAATTCTCAAGGTGTTTTTCCAGAGACCAAAAATAAGACCTTCTAGATGCAATGGAAGGGAAGGCCTTGTCCTTGGCGGCAAGGGTATGATTTTTAAAAAATTATGCGTAATAGGAAGGCATGAATTTAACTACTGGGTAACTGCTATAATGGACACCATTTAATAAACATTAATCCACTGATCACTATCATCTGAAGCTTACGAAGACTCAGCGGTAACAGTCAAGAGGCATGCAAAGAACTTTCCGCCACCTTAATGCTTACTTCAAATTAGTTTTATTTATATTTAATGCTATACTTCGAATTGGATACTTCCCTCCATCATGGAAGCTGTCTGAAATAATAATGATCCCAAAACCTGGAAAGGAACTGTTACGAATTACATCCTTTCGACCTATAAGTTCACTCTCTGTTTTATCTAAACTGTTTAAAAAGATCTTTCCCCAAATTTTGTACCCCCATATTGAAGCAACCCATATAATACCCATGCAGCATTTTGAGTTTCGTAAGGGTCATGGAACGATAGAACAAGTACACCGTATAGTAACCCAGATCAGAAAAACACTCGAAGATCGGAAATATTGCTCAGCTCTCTTTATAGCCTTTGATAAAGTGTGGGAAGAAGGCCTTATTCACAAAACAGTCTCTTTTCTACCGACTAATACCCACAAGCCGCTGGAGAGCTATCTAAAAGATCGATCTTTTGTAACAAAATCGAAGGACTCTGTTTCAACTCAAAGAAAAGTTTCAGCAGGAGTTCCGCAGGGCAGTATACTAGGCCCTATACTATATACCATCTACACCTCTGACATGCCTGTTCATACCCTAATTCAAACTTCAACTTTCGCTGATGACACTGCATTCATGAGCATTAGCACTTGCTCATTAATGGCTTCTAGACAACTGCAGTCTCATATACATACATTAGGATCTTGGCTCGAAAAGTGGACGATAAAAGTAAATGCCACTAAGAGTGTACAGGTTACATTCTCTCTTAGACAGAACAATTGCCCAGCCCTCACTATTCACGGTAGTACCATACCCGTTCATAACCATGTCACCTTGATCGACGTCTCACCTGGAAAAATCACATTGACTCAAAAATCATACAGTTGAAATTAAAAATGGCTCAACTGCACTGGCTTGTTGGCTCCCACTCTACTCTCAGTTTGGAAAATAAAATCACTATCTACAAAACCATATTGAAGCCAATATGGACATACGGCATCCAGTTGTGGGGAACGGCATCGACTTCTAACATAAATAAGCTACAGAGAAGACAATCAAGAATACTGCGCCAAATTTGTGGTGCCCCATGGTATATTAGGGGTGACAATATACACAAAGATTTAAACATTCTTTATATTTCCGAGGAAATAAGGAAATTAAGCAGGTTATATGTATCGAAGTTGTCCTCCCACTCAAACTCACTCGCTCAAAACCTTCAACATTTTCCCGGTCATATACGGCTAAGAAGAAAGGACACGCTGGACATGGTCCGGTGATACAAAGTTCGGCTCACCAAAAATAAGATCCGGCAATGGCAGGATACTTTAGTTTAAGATAGGATTAAGAATTGAATACTTATTGTAAATTTCAAAAAAAAAAGATTCAACAAATTTTCATGCAATACATTTTCTGCCACCTTCTGATGGATATCCTTTCAGAGAATGCCTGCAGACCTTGCTTCATTTTTATTCCAAGAGGACCGACATATATTCCTTCTAATTTTTTAGGAGACTTCTGGCAGATTTTATGCGATTATATCCACTGAATATTTCATTCTAAAACGATACATGCGGCCAGACGTATTTACTTCATTTAGGAGAACTCCAGCCAACCTTCCTTTAAGAAAGTATATTAGTCTATGAATAAGCATATCCACTTTCCTTTTTGAAAACAGACATGCACAGCCTGAAATACTTATTCTCTTCTGAAATATCAGGTACGCATTATCTATCGCTTCTTTTAAGATATCTTTAACAGATCCACTTTTCGAAAGGAACGTAGGACGAATTTATCTGTTTTACAGATTTTTTTCCCAGACGATAGCGCTTCGAACTATTAATTTTTAGATCGTGGATTGGAATTCCAATAGTCTTTAAAAATAGTTTGTATAAATTTATATTTGTCGTTTCTTGTAAGATGTCCCAGATATGACTTTTTTCTATTTTTAACAACTTTAATCAGATTTCAAGTTTCATTCTACTAAGGAGATTTGGAATGCGGCCGGTTCATGATATCTTCAATATACGTCGGGTATGAGCAATTATAATTATAATACGAAAAATTATAAATTTAGTAAAAATTGTACATTCCGAACATTCAATTTACGTACTTTGATAGCTTAGTTTAGGAAACCTACTTTAAGGCTTTCAATTCCGCGCCTTATGAGGAGCCTTCAATCGCAGACAGCAAAATTACAAACATGTTAAGCGAATATTAGGGATGTCGTTTGGGGCAGTCCGAGACGTGGATGTCTGAGAATGAGCTTTATGTAGAAATTTCACGATGTGTCTACAAGACACAAGCTGACTTAGCTGAAAAATCAGTAATCTAAAGATTATTCAAAATATTGAATTATCGGGATAACATGTCCGTGATCGTATCGCTGCCACAAAGGAATTGCATACTTCATAGAGAAAAGTAATAAAAATTTATACAAAACCACAGTGCAGTGTAAAAATTAAAGGAAACCCCACTATTGGCGCAAAATTAACGAGAACCTCAAACATGCGTGAAATTTGCATTTGCGAAATAGAAAGAGCAACCCATTAAGAGAGCGGAAGAGCAAATACTCACGCATACCATCACAAATCACATGGTAAAATACACAAAAGCGCACGTAAGAGATGAAAAAAATCCGTGTATGATTCAAGGCCAAGGCCAATGCAAACGATCACAGAATATGATCAGACGCAATCGTCGTCATCACAGCCCCAGCCACAACCGTAGAACAACCGCTCCCGCCTGCCTGCAGAATAAACAAACGATCTCAGAGCCATTTACTACACTGCGAGGAATGCGGGGCGCACTCGGAATGATCCGCAACAAGTAGGAATGCCAAACAATAAACGCTGCAACAACATATGGTCATACATCTAAGAGTTCTCTACTACTACGAGTATATAGTGCGAGTACATACAATTTGCGGGTGCACTGCATTTCATTCCATGCTATTCAGTATATGAATTTGTAATACAGCTGTTCGTTATTGTTTTTGTCGTTGCTATTGCTGGCTATTTGAATTCAAGAAATCTTTTTTACTGATGTTATTAGAATTCGACAATGTGCGAAGGAATGACTGATTTTTGGGGGGAGTTTTCATTGCGTTATAGATCATGTGAAACGTGTAGTGTGTGAACTGGGAAAATAGATATCGGCATGAGTTCACTAGAAGGCGTTTCTGAAGTATCCATAATTTAACACGGTCCTTCGAGCCGCCATTTCGCTTTCAATTTAAAGGAGGGTTGGGGTGTCATGATTGTGCAAAGTACTCGACTGCATCTTCAAGCAAAGATCGTATCGTATCCGGTGATGTTACGTGAAAATTGATGGATCAAGGGGCTAAGATCAGTTACCATCAACTTGAGGGTTTGGCCTGTCATTCGCCATGAATTTGAAATAAGTAATAAAAATACATATTAAGATAATAAAATAAAATACTTCTGGTTGAATTCAAATGTGGGCGATCTGTTCAAAAGTTATGAGAGAAATGAATTACAAATATGCTTCCGGCATGTTGGGCTCTTTATGTTTTTCAAAAGGCAGGAACCGGTTGTTTATAGGCGAAAAATAGTAACAACTGCAATTGCCACACTGAAAGAGATGGTTTCGTAGTTGGCAAGAAAGTTGCCATATACCAGATTTATATTTTGGAGTAGAATCCACGATTGAAGTTAGAATCCACTTTCTGTCAAAAAAAAAAAAACCCAGGAAATTGGTCAATAAAACACACACTATTTGCAATTTATTCAAATTCATTGCATCGCTTTCAAAGTAGGCCCCTTCCGAAATAATACACTTAATATACAAATTCCCTTGCATCCCAATGAGACGTGGAAAGCTTCTTATGTACATTCAGTGAGCTTACATGCATTCTATTTTTAGACACACCAGACCAGACTCACAGTTTAACGACGTTTTCGAACGCCACAGTTTGAGAAGCATTCACCAGACTTGATGATTGCTTGACTACTCGAAATGTTCGTCAGACACATCGAGGTAACCGTCGGTCAAACAGTGATAGGTAGCTGTATTCGGGATTGAACCAAGGATCATGCAAACAATAGTTGGGCGAATTAACCAACGCGCCACGGTCGGCCACAATAACATACTTATGCCAACGAGTACTCCGATCATCAACGGAAACGTGTTTCTTGAGGAGGTAATTTAGATTTTGGAAAAAGAGAAACAAGACAGTCGAAACCATTTATGTGTGAATACTGTGGTTGTTCGATCACATTTGTTGCATTTTTGGCTGGAAATTCGTTGACAATGATAGCATCGTGAGATGCGCGTTATCGTGGTGCAAAATCTTTAGCTATTCTTCCTACAAAATCTGAACTTGTTTGACGAATTTGCTCTCTCAAATGCCCCTTTACTTTACCGTTTGTCCTTTTGGTAATAACACTTCGATATTAAAGTAAATAAAAAAAAAAAACAGACAATATTATCTTTAGGAAAACTTCGACATGGTTTTCTCATGGTTGTTGGCTAGTTTGCACGTCGAACTCGTGGAGCCGTTACCATCAACACTTATAATGCGTTTTATGAATGTGTGGTCGAAATTTATTTGTTCTACTTTTCATGCGATAGAGTTCTTGAAACCATCTATGATGAATACTGTGGTTGTTCAGTCACATTTGTTGCATTTTTGGGTGGAAATTCGTTGAAAATGATAGCCTTGCGAGATGCTGCGTTATCGTGGTGCAAAATCTATAGCTATTCTTTCCACAAAATCTGAACTTTTTTGACGAATTTGCTCTCTCAAATGCCCCTTTACTTTACCGTTTGTCCTTTTGGTAATAACACCGCGATATTAAAATAAATAAAAAAACAGGTAATATTACCTTTGGGCCACTTTCGACGTGGTTTTTTCGGATGCAGTTCAGAAAACTCGTGGAGCCGTTACCATCAACAGTTATAATGCGTTTTATAAATGTGTGGTCGAAATTTGTTTGTTCTACTTTTCATGCGATAGAGTTCTTGAAGAAAATTCATGTCAATCGGAACCCCAACAATCGTGCCACCTGACTTAACAGTTCAAGGTTTTCGTTGGACATATTGAGGTGATCGCTGAACAGAGAAAGATTTGATAGTTGGGTTATAGTAGCGTATTCTAACTACTATGCCATGGTAATTCGCCCCCACAGTCACAGGCTGGTTAAGTTTGAAGCTTGCCAAAATCGGTCCAGACTTTGAAAATCTGCATTATTGACATTTACATATTGCGTTAGCATGGGAGATCTTCAAGCTATGAAGGCTCTATCATAAAGCTTTCAAACTGGATTATTCGATGTTCATAAAACAATGATACGAGGGTGGTCCTGACGTATAGATGGTGCCACTATTTTAAAAAAAATTATTTTAGAGAAAAGTGGCAATCTTATAAAATATATGTTTTAAGTTTCAGGGCATCACGTTGATTAGTACTTTTATTTGAGTCACCAAAATAAACGATCTCAGTGAACTTTTAAACGTGAAAAAAATTGGTCACCGTTATGTAAGTCAATATTTCTATTTGAATGGTCTCAGTCTAACCAATATTAAACCTGAACTAGATTCTACTTTGGGGGAGTTTGCTCCTTTGTTTACGAATGTAAAATATTGAGTAGCAGAGTTTAAACAAGGCCGTACGAGCCACCAATGTGAATACCGTAGTGGTCGACCAAATTGGGTGTCTACGCCGGATACGGTTAAGAAAATTCAGGTAATGGTATTGAATGATCGCCGGCTGAAGGTACGTGAGCTAGATGAAATGATTCCCATTTCAAAAAGTGCTATACATAGTACATTGGTCGAAAATTTGAAGATGAGAAAGTTGTGCGCAAGATGGGTGCCGCGCTTGTTTTTAATAGAGCAAAAACAGCGTCAAGAATAGGTTTCAGTGGAGTGTTTGGCGATGTTTCACCGCTATAAGTCCGAGTTTTTGCATGAATTTATAACCATGGATGAGACATGGGTCCACCACTTCACACCTGAGACAAAGGAACAGCCAAAGCAGTGGACTGGAATGGGAGAATCGGGGCCAAAAAAAGGCGAAGACGATTCCATCTGCAGGCAAGGGCGCGACGTCCGTTTTTTTGGATGTGCATGAGATTATTTTTATTGATTATGTTCAGAAAGGAAAAACGGCGAATCAAACGGCAAATATTATGATAATTTATTGCAGTGCTTATTTGGTGAAATTATGGGAAAAAGTTCACACTTCGTGGAAATGAAAATGTGGTTTCATCAAGACAATGCTGCAGTTCACACATCCACTATTGCGATGGCCAAAATTAATGAATTAAAGTTCGTATTGTTTCATCACAACCTTATTCGCTAGATTTTGCTTTCTCGGAATATTTTTTGTTTAGAAACTCGAAAAAATGGCTCGGTGGTAAAAGATTTCCCAACAATGAAGAGGTGCAGACTCCACCTCTTGATGGTTATTTTAAGCTGTTTGACAGTTCCTACTATAAACAGGGTAAAGAGACTATTAAATATCGCTGGTAAAATGTATCGAGCTAAAAAGATATTCCCACCTATTTGTGTCTTTTTTTTATCGGGTCGTCTAGTTTTGAGACCGCCCTCGTACACTATTTTTACGTTTGTTTTTGATGATAAGGTTGTGTTTCAAATCAATGCAATATTGAGCTTATACATGTATAATTTCTACATCTTCGAACCCTCCACGTTAAAAATAGTGTGATGATATTTTGAAATTGTAGATCATAACACTTGAAGTAGCAGCAGTACTGGAAGAATATTTGACAACATTTGTTGCTGCAAAAGTGTGATTAGTGCCAGAGGGGGCGTGGCAAATTGCTGATTTCTTATCTGAAAATTCACTTTATTAATGTGTAATAAAATAAGCAAATTTTGCATTTACAAGAGCCCTCCACTAATTTTTGTTAAATCAGCCAATTTGTGTGTGATTCCCTTAAGGGTCTTAGCAGTGCATTCCAGTTTCAGTCGCAATATGACGTTATACTGAATTTAAGGCTATTTAATAAAAGGAAAAGGTACTAAATTAAATGATTAGTATGGCAGTTACGAAAAGTGGCTTAGTAGTCCGGTCTTAAGCTTCATTTAAGTCACTGCAACCTACGAATGAGAAGTTGCAGGGAATAAATTGAATTTTGACAAATGGTCACGTATGGACGGTACCCGATGGGATGCGTCGAAATAGTCTATTTACAATTCCCGGCTTTTTTTAAGAAGTTCCATAAAAATTCACTGCAGTCAGACAGACTTAGACTTAGAAATTTGTGAAAGCTTTAGAATGCGCCCATTACTTTAAAGGTGGATGCAGTCAAATATTTGTTCAACATTAAATAAGAGACACGTTTGATGTTGGTTAATGGATACTGGAAATGCCTGTCACAGCTCATGATTCTTTAAGAGGCCACTTTAACGGTGAGCTTGGGTTTTTGTAAAGTACTGACAAAATTTGCATTTTCACCATATGGACGGGCAGATTCAATATATTAACCACGGGAAAACTCGTTTTTGATATGTCTACTTTTTTACAGGTGAGTTGGCTCGGTCCACATAATCTGGGATTGGTCCCCGAAGCTATTTATCGCAAGCATCCTACTTGAGAGAAATCGGTTCATGAAGAAAATGTTGTGCCCTTGTAAGTATTAAGTGCAGCGTCTGAAAAGTGATTTCTTTTAAAGACTTTTCTAATACTTTTGCCATTAATTAATGGAGAAGTGCTGAAACTTTGTGATGGGAACTGGGATGGGATGGGATTAAAAAATTCTGAAAAAAACATGTAAATCCGGTATATCACATTTGGCTATTTGATTATATTATGCGACGCATCCAGTTGTCTGACGATTAATTAGTACATCGTCCACTATTGGGTGAACCGCAATCGATGTTGGTGGGCGTATAAGTTTCGGACCGTCCGGGCGTATGCTTCATGTTCAATCTTACACGTGTCCTCTCGTTTTTATTTAGAATATCATAAATTGGATAGTTAAATTTTCTGTTTTCAAAGAGACAATATGGAAAAGAGGGATCTTTTTGGAATTATTGTAAAGATTTTATTCCTTATTCTTATTCTTTATTCCATATTTGAAAGCCATGTGGCAAGGAATGATACCAAGATTCTTAATGGGCCGCTCTAATTGAAGGTGAAAAAGAGGAATTTTATGAACTTCCCAATTGTGACAGCAGCACACAGCCTTTGACACTGCGACCTAAGCATGGAGAACGGAAACAAAAATTTTTCTGATTGATTGAACTTTTCTCAAGAAGCAATTCCATGGGGATATTTCTGAAGAACACGTAGGGTATCATGGCATTTCCAGGAGCTTTGTTAATCTTCATTTAGGAGATTGCTTTAAGAGGGTTTTCCAAATAGGTCAGGCTGATGTTGGAATAGAATAATTACCGAAATTATGTATGGAACATAACTTTGTTCAAATGCCCACAGCAGGGGATGTCACACAACCGAGAGGTCCACTTTTCAATGACTTTGCCACATAGATCCGGCTTAATTTGAGCGATGGCCTGAATTGTGTTGACTTAGAAGGGATTTTTAGATAGTCGCCCATTTACCTGTGATTTCCCGAAATCGGGAAATCTGGTTTCAGAATAACCTTGTGATTTCAGAAAACCCCCAGGTCCAGCGGGATCAAATTGCACTATTTTGGTGGCGCTAATGCACTTCACCTCCACGACAGATAAACCTTCAATCTTCAATTAATGCCATTATTAAATTTTAGGCCAAAAGAAATGGGTTTTCATCGATACCAACGTCGTCTTCGAAGAAGTATGGACGAATGATTCTAAGTCTGCCCCAAAGAGTAACTCTTTGTGAATCAGATAGCAATTAACCTGGTGAATCTCGAGCGGCCTGACGTCGTCCCATATACGGTTATTTTTTACGTCTATCGTTGGTAAAGAAAATTTTCCAGCCAAAATTGGGTCCTCTTCCAAAAGCTTCAAAGTTCAATCAGCACAGAAACGACGTTATCTATGGTAGTGAACAATGAGCACCTTGATCAGTTGGATCTTGTACGGATGCAGACCCAAGTTATGAAGCAAAATCCGCCAATTTGCAGTCTGTCAAAGTCCGAGTTCTTGAAAACGGCACGGAATCGGTTGGCTTGAGTTCTCCTGAACATTTTAATGGACAGCGGTGATGCTCTCACCAGTCTGACCTTCCTTTGACGTATGGGTATTGTCTGATTACTTACCAAACCAGTTGTGTCGAGTTTGTTCACCAAGCGTTGGAGAGTCGACTTTGAAAAGCTAACGCGTTTGCCATAAAATGAGTTTAATGTCCTATTTTATAACTCCGTTGTCATACATAGGCTCTATCGAATTCTCTCTATCGAATTTTCTATGTAGCTTTGGGCAAGCTCTCGTATCATTCGATTGCGAACACAGAGCCGTGGAATTTTTGGTTACATGCGTGGCTTGTGATTCCAAAATGCCGCTTGAACTTATTCATTCCAACCGCTGGACTTTAAACTATAATATTGCAGTTAACAATATGGCAAACATGCGAAGATTATTCAATATATTCTTTGCTATGTTTTGGATTTTTTTTGATTTTTGCATAAACAAATTCCCGGTTAAAATTCTAATTTATGCGTTTTAGATGTTAGTCGCTGCTGTCAACGAGAAATTTTTGTATGCCGTACATAGAGATGTACAGAGCAGTAGATGCCATTGAAAGATCATAAAAATGAAGTTTTTCGCTTTTGTTTCGAGGAGCTTCGATGCGGAATATTCACTGCTCTCAAACATGAATATCGCAAAAACAAATAAATAACAACAAAAACTATAAAGAACGCATAACAATGTTGTTGCAGCAGACGTTTGGAGAAAAAGGCAAATGAATTAAAGAAATGGAATAAAAAAATACCCAACTCGAAGCAAATCTGAACAAAACGGAAGTTAATGCGACGGCGAAGACGATGACGATGACGGCGATGAATGCGACGACAATACGCATCTGAAAACGATTTCTGTGCTGTGCTGTCTCGTGTTGTTGTCGGACAACTTATACTTTAAGCTGGCGTTGCTGTTATTGTTGGTGTTCTTGTACTCCTAATAAATTTGTTCTAAGTGGTGTTTGCTGGCTGTTCACTGTTGTTGCTGTTGCT
>JAHXMU010000023.1:1712178-1772230 GCA_019455685.1 Philornis downsi
CCCAACAAGAACGCAAGATTTAAATGGCTGATGCAGCAATTGAATTGTTTCTCTGGCTGTATGACATGTGGCACCGTCTTGTTGAAACCACATGCCCTCCACATTCATTTCTTCAATTCTAGGCAGGAGAAAACTGGTTATCTTTTCACGATACCGAACACCATTGACTGTTTGCGCTTGACATGCCTCATTCATAAAAAAAGGTCCAGTGATTCCTCCAGCCCAAACTCCACACCACACAGTGACACGTCGAGTATGCATTTGCTTCTCGTGAATCACTTGTTGATTTTCCTCACCCCAAATGCGACAATTCTGCCTATTGACGAAGCCATCAAGATGGAAATGGGCCTCGTCACTGAAGATGATGTTATCGGCAAAATCAGTATTTTCATGTTGTCTCTCCAATACCTAATTAAAGAGCTCCCTTCGCTGTCCATGGTCAGCTGACTTCAGTTCCTGAGTCAATTGAACTTTGTATGCATGAAGAAGCAAATCTTTCGTCAAAAATCGCTGCATAGTGGATTTGGAGACATCAATTTGCTGAGCTCTGTGTCGAATTGAGGTGGATGGAGTTTGAGCGACATCATCACGTACAGCTGCGACATTTTCGGTCGATCGACCTGGTCGAAGGCGCGTTGTTGTCTTTACATCACTAACAGACCCAGTTTTGGCAAATTTATCCATTAACCTCTTTGCAGTTGAAAGAGATGAAAGAGACCACCTAGTAAAACAATTTCACAATGAGAATGCGTTGTTCATTCGTGTAGCGCTCCATTTTTACTAACCTCGTACCTTCTATTAGCAAACAATGACAATTATTCAAATGTCAAAAAAAGACACTTCGAATGACGCCAAATTTAAATCTTGCGTTCTTGTTGGGACACCCTTTATATAAGGTGATCATCAATTTCTAAATCATTCTCTAATTTCAATTGGATTATTACGTATATTAGCTACTTACAACAGCCTAATTTAAATAGAACCCTGTAAACCGAATTTTCTTTTTTGATCTTAGTTTTGAAAGACTACAAATCTCTCATCTGTAACCCCGTTAATGTGTCAATTTCAAATTATATCCAATAACATTGCTGTCGGTTTACAGTCTCCTAATATTCATTATAATATTGCTGTTTCAGATGGTGTACGAGTACTTACCTTAAACTAAAACACTCGCCAGTCGGGCGTTACCCGTCCAGCAATCCATAAGATAATTATTTTTGTTGGCCGTTTTTGCCGCTGCTTTTCGCTTCTCCGTTACGTTCCGAATAACGTTGATTTGCTTTCGGACTGGACAATGTGGTTTGCGTTAACTCTATAGCCTTGCCCTCTCGCTCTCTGTTGTATTTTACGCAATCGATCTTTCTTTTTTACAATATTTCCGATAACCAAAGCACACGCGAACCGATCGTTTTTAACATAAAAACTTTTCAAACATAAATTATATTCTCATGTAATTCCAAACCAGAAGCCAAAAAAGGAATTTGGAATATTTTTGTTTCGCAAAATGTTGTAACAAACGAGCAAACACTTTTCTCGTACCGCTATAATAAACAATTTGTCATTGGTCCAAAAGTTGTCTGGAGTTTTCTTCAGGTCAAAAAATACGAAATGACGCAGGGTCTAGAGAGTGCGCACGCGCAGCTGATGAGATAATTTTGAATTTCGATATAAAGTTCTGTAAAGAAGGGGAAAACAGAAGATTGCAATTAATAACACAGTAAATAAATAAATGCCAACTTATTTATTACAAATTGTTAAAATATAAATAAAACATTCAAATATCTTCTCATGTATTGATTTTTCATTCCCGCACTGTAATTTCAAACATGTGTCGAGGGGATTCTAATGCCGGTAATGCAGTTTATAATCGAATATATCATATTTTTCCATTCCAATTACAATACTTCTGCACCCACTGAGCCAATTTCAGTGAGTGTTTTTGCACTTGCTAAGCGATAACAAATATTACAATCTGTCTTAAATTCCAAAGCCCCAGGAATAACCTTTCGTAATTCAGGGCTTAAGGTTGCCAGTAGCTGGCATCTGTAAGTAGGTCTCATTCGGTGTTTAATCACATAAAAGCGAGGGCAAAGCTAGCAGGTTTGACCCTCTATATCGAGCATTTGCGTAAATTTTCTCGCCAAATATCTGTTTATTTTCCCAAAATATTCCTAATTTAGTTGAATGCCTATCAGATTCGGCTGATACCAAGCAAGAAACATAAATTATGAATAGGACATTGTTTGAATGAAAATTGAATCCCTTGAAAAATTAAATTATAAAACATTCTAAAACATTATCCATTAAGTGCTTTCAAAAGCACTGGTCTGACAAGACTGTCAGCTGTTAAATACCTGTCATTTGAAGTGTTAGTTATTTAGTGAAAGGCTTGCTATTTACGAATATAGATCGTGTAACAACCGAAGAGTGTATAAAAATATTTAAAACTTACTACAAAACTGGGGATGAAAACGTGCGCCCCTTTTCTGCAGAGACTAGAAGCACTACAGATAAGGTCTTGCATATTCATCATTGCAATGTACACACTGTCAAAAATATAGCTTCTGTCAGTGCAAGTGTGGCGGATAATCTGAATTTATCGATTCCACGGCGTTTTCAGTAATTAAGGCTATCTTACGGCTCATTGTGGCATATTTTGCATTTGGATTTACATCATATAGAGTCCAACTCATGCAAAATTTATACCCGTCTGACCATTCACAACGCCGTAGATATGCTGATTGGGTGCGACAGCAACAGGTTTTCAATGCTGATTTTTCGAACAAAATTTTCTTCAGCGATGAAGGTTATTTCTCCCTGGGTGATTAAGTCAACAAGCAAAATTGTGGAAAAGCCACTGCATTCGGAAAAACTAATTGTTTGTTGAGTATTATGGTCTGAAGGCATCATTGGGCCGTAGTTTTTCGAAAATGGCACTGGAGGAACCATTACCGTCAATTCAGAGCGCAGGGGCCCTATGACAACCGACTATATTTTGGCCTGCAATTGAAGATTATGAACTAAACGATATGTGTTTGCAACAAAACAGTGCCACGAGCCACACAACACAACCGATTTTGACTTTATTTCATGAGAAGTTTGCAAAAAGCTTAATTTCACTTTTTGGCGACGTCATCAAGATCATGCGATTTGACGCCGTTACACTTTTTTGCGGGGCTACGTCAATGATCGTGTTTGCGTGGATAATCCCCAAACGTTGGAACATTTTAAAACTAACATTTGTCAAGTTACCGTCGTGATACCGCCCGAAATGTGCGAAAAAATGATCGGGAACTACCCCAAAACGATCTACTGCTGCATCCAATTCAGAGGCGATCATTTAAATGACATTGGATTTCATACATAATGGCAAGGTCCAAGCATTATGATGCAATTAAAGTTTCATTCAAATCATAGCTTTATGTGTGTTTTATTTAGATTTACTTTTGAAACCGCAAACTGGATAACCCGGTATATGCAAATCATTGAACATATCGTGATACTTCATTTATTTATTAGCATAAGTCATGAACGCCATATCGAATTTGTTTATGGTCACAAAGAATAACAACTCAACAGCTTTGTATCAATGACAAAGTCGAGTTGATTCGATATCGGTATCATATTTTTTGTAGCGCAAATTTACGTACAATCATCATTCCAAAGTTCGATATAGTTCACAGGTTATAGCGATTTAAAAAAAAAAAAATTTTTTTAAATTACGTAAAACTCCTTAGGACTCCAAGGACTTTGCTAATTCTTTAATTTTGTTAGTCTTCCTCATTACATTAGATGAATTACAATGAATTTTCTAAGAATTATATTGAATTACACTGAATTACATTAGCTGTGTATTCATCTACAAATTAACTATTTATTTGTTAGTGTAAAATCTACTTCAACCAACCACGTAATTGTAAAAAGCCCAGCAGGGCCCGAAAGTCTCATGGTTGAAACTAGCGATAAACTGGCTCTCTTTTTCCGCTAGCCGCCAACCGAACCACGTGGCCAGCCGTCTTCAACGTAAAATAAAAATCTTTAACGTAAGTTACCAATTCCTTGTTTTCATCTCCTTATACACGAAACTCCCGTAAGTATTCCTATCCCGCATAGTCCTTTCCAAAATCCTCAAATTTTTGTTGAACCCAAGTTCCAACTATAATCTCCAGGTTCTGTCAGATTTATATTTTATAGAACCACTGTTGTTATTGAAGTCTTGTGGAAAGATATTATTACGAAAATTTTATTTATACGACTTCAATATATCAACGGATATTTCATTGAAAAAGCTAGCTACATTGGTGTTTTATACATGAGATGGATGTGTTTTCGCTGCGGCCATTTGTTTTGCGATCAACTGGTGTAATGTCCTCTTCACCGAATTAAATGGTGGTAGTAGGTTACATAAGTTCCACTTCGGACGAACTTTTGGTTCCTTCCAATTTTGCATCTATCCACTTGTTGAATCTGTCTCTACTCGGAAAGCAAAATTAAAACGTCCACTCCAAATAATGGAAGAATGGAAGGTAATATCAAAACACAGGGATGCGAAAATCGAAACAATTTCGTTTAAAAAATTCAATTATTTTATAAGCTTTTGAAATGATATAATGAATAAAAGCCAAAATTGGCATCACCGTATAAAACAAGCTGAAGGGTATTCACATATGGATCATGTTAAACTATCACCACATCCTTCCACAATTGTATCATAGGTTTTTTAATCATTCCAGTAAGAGTTTGAAGACTTTGGGTTAAATTAGGTCAGGACAATCAAATTAGTTGCATTACGTTGTACAGGAGCAATCACGTCTATGACTGCTTGAGATGCAAATTTCGCAAAGCAATTGCGTAATACTTCGAACGTATTTTAATTCCCATGTAAGATAAGCTGTGAACACCATTTCCAATTTATTGTAATTTGAAGATCGAAATTTTCGTTTTAAATAGGCATTCATTTGAAAAGTTTTGGGAATGATATAACAAATATACGTATAAGTTGGCATCACTAAAGAGAGTACCCACAAATGCACCATACTAAAGTGTTATTTCATTGTCTGCAATCGTCCTATACTCGTATGCTGCCTACTTATCAAAGCTTTAGTTTTTTCGATCACATTAAACGCTGTACGTTGCACAGTATCCGCTATGCGCATAACTTTTTCCTCTATATCTAATAGTCACATCTCATTGCCAAACTGCTGCGATTTTTTTAATATTTGTGAATAGCAGTCAAAAATGTCGCAGCAGTTTGGCAATGAGATGTGACTTTACATTCTTAATTATTTCACAGTTCCTCCTTGTGTCCTCGATCGTGTTGTATATGTTATGTGTCACTGTCACCTGATCTTCCAGAAAATACTGTCATAACTTTCAGGATAATTTAACACATAAACAAAAAACTTTTCCAAAATGTTAAACAACTGAACTTTTCCTTACGCCCGCAACGGGGTTACATGACATTCGAGCACACTAATGCTTAAACACTCAGAGGCCGCATGCAAAGCATCCTTGTAAAGTCATCAACCTTCACAGGACTTTATTTTCACAGCCGTGAATAAACAAGCTTTGTGCAACAATAACAGCACTCACACACTCTAAGGTGCAGTTACTCTAAATCTTCAGCAGCGAAATTCATGCCACGAAAGGCCTTCGTCTGTAAGGCATGGTTTTGAAGACAACATCAATTGCAGATACCTGATGTCGTCCTTTACAGATTTAAAACTGGTACGGAGGGAGTAGAAATGAAATTTTCATACCTGGAAAATAATTTTTAAATCTTAAAGGTCTGAAACTTTTTGCTCTCAAAACAATGAATAATTAAAAAAAATTACCATTTTTCAATAGAAATACAAGCAAACTTTTACATTTCTAAACGAAATATTTATGAAGAGCTGCACACAACTCAGATGGAAAGTTTGTGAAAATTTCAGCCATCTAAAATTTCAGCGGCAACATAAATTTGTACCACTGGATCCAAAATTTAAAGAAGTATAATATTCCATATCTAACACTTCAGCTAGATTTTTTTACAATCCTCGAAGCATGCGAAATAGTTGACTTCAGAGAGCGCCGCGATTCAAGTCGAATCTCTTCAATCAATGATAAGATGTCCCTGGAGAGGTTTTTTGGATTTAGGAAATAGTTAGAAGCCACAGGCAGACAACTTATAATAATAAATAGGGGAATGAATCTTCCACTGCGTGTTGTTATAGAACCAGCGAGTAGAAATAAAACAAACGAGAAGGAATTGGGTGGCAGTGTTGCCATAAAAAGTCAATTAAATCGCAAATGTTTATTTTTTTTTTGTAATGGCAATGATATTGGAAGCATGCATCAAGACACGCACAAAAAGCTTACATTATGTCTGCACACGTAATTATACCAAGAAAAAAAGCGCATTTAAAATTGTGCAAATTCTGCAGTGCCAATGTTGAATATTCAGGATTTCTATCTACTCGGCGGAATTAATATGAAGGAATAAAAATTTTCTAGCAACATGAGGGAATGGATTTCTCTTGGTTTACAAAAACCGGGCTGCCTCTGGATTGACTGCCTCTGGATTGGTTTCAGCAGTAGATGCTTTTGAGATAGTTTTCAACCACTTTTTTGTACATTTCGGGCGGTATCTCGGCCATAACTTTACGAATGTTGGTTTCCAAATGCTCTAACGTTTGGGGATTATCCGCATAAACACGTTTTTTGGCGTAGCCCTACAAAAAAAGTCTAACGGCATCAGAACGCATAATCTGGTGGCTAAATGACGTCGCCAAAATGTGAAATTACGCTTTCTGGAAACTCTCATGCAATAAGGTTAAAATCGCCCTTGATGTGTGGCTCTTGGAATCGTCTTGTTGAAACCACATGTCGTCCAGTTCATAATCTTTAATCTTCATAGCGCTCTGAATTGAAATTCGATTTATACGCCACACTTTCACTAACAGAAACGATATTTTCGGCCGTGCGTATGTACATTGCGATGATGCACACAGCTGACCACATCTGGAACGCTTCCAGTCTCTTCAAATTTCTTTATAATCTTGATGACGCATTATCTTGGGGGGAAAACCAGGACTTATCTTCCTATAAATCAATCCTATTTTGCAGGATAAAATAGGATGCGTAACCCTCAAATAACACTCCTCGTTGACTGCTTGGTGGAAAAAACTCATACGCAACTATAGTAGAGAAAAACTTTCAGCATAAAGTTGATTTTTGGGGCGATTTCCTCGGTCATATTTCACTTTTGACATAAAATTCAGTCGATTAATAGATAGCATTGATTCACAGATCTCGTAATAATGCGTTTCATATTGTGTTGGTAGACAGAAGTCTTTCCTTCATAGACTTTAACGAGAGGGGTTTTTTCTGAACAATTTACTGTTTTTATTATCAATCAAAATTTGACGTATCTGAGGCCATAAATACAAGGTGGCGCTCGTGCTACAAACACAAAACTGGGGTCAATGGAGACTATTATTTTAGGATGTTAAAGGAGTTTATTTTTTATCCACAACTGCGCCGAAGACGTATCCATTTTAACAGCATTCCTAGCAAGATTGAGAATTGCCCCGGAGACGTATCCATTTCAACAGCATTCCTTTCCATAGCAAGATAGAGCACCTGTACACATGCCCAGGTAGGTTATGGCGGAGCTCTAACGAAAATTGCCTGAAAAACTAATATCCAGAAACTCCACTTTCCGCTGGCCCCTAAGTTTACCTGACCTGATTGTACCAGACTGCTTTTATCGGGTTATGTCAAGCAAGAGATGTTTAAAATGAAACCAAGTAATTTGATTGAATTGAAGTAGTCCATTAAAACAATAATTAGGGCGATCCCGACTTTAACCCTTCAGGCCGCAATAAATAATTTTCTGATCAAGTGTAGTATATGCGTGAAAGCATGGAGGTCATTTACGGTCTATCATCTTCAAAACTAATTAGTTGTATAAAATAAAATTGAATTTTCTACACAATAAAAACAAATAAATAAATCAAACTCAATTATTAAAAACAAAATTTTTTGAATTTCTTATTGTAGCATAATTGGTGTGCCATCCTGTTTCTATAAAAATGAAACTGACTGATCCTTTCGAATTGCCAACATCAACATTTCTAATTACTAATCGATGATTTTTGAGTACCACATCTCGGATTTTTTGGACAAAATTTTCATCAGTAGTAGTTGACGCCTGAAGCGGTCTAGTCTTCAATTGGTTCCTATCTTTCCTCGAGCAAAGGAACTCTTCTATCCGTCCTTGTAAATGTGCTTCTGGTAGTCTGCGACGAACCATTCGCGATGAAATTACATTTTCAATTTCTGCTGAAATCGCTCTTGAAGACACAAAAGGGTCCTTCTTCGCAAGTGTTACAACACGGATATCTGTTGTTTTTAAAGTTGTTTTTGGGTCTTCCGCGAGTTTTGACGGGCTTTTTAGGCTTTAAAGCATTTTATACAAAAAATAGCGACCGATTCATAGTTTCTGCCATAGAACGAAGACTTTGGCCACTTTCTCTTAGTCTTGAAACAATTTTTCTCCCCTCCGGAGAACAATGGCTTTTTCGACCCATAGCTGACTTTTTTTTAACAAAATATTTTGTTATGAATAAAGGTAAACAACAGTAAAATAACTTCCAAAAAGACTGCAGCAATATTAAAGACAATATTAAAGAATTGTGCAGTGTATTTATTATTTTGACCAAGTACTGCAATCACACCTGAACAAAACTAACTCACAATGAGAACAACGGGGAAGCCTCTGTTTTGTTTTTACTTTAAAAGGCATTACCATATTAAAGTTATTTAAATAAAAAAGAATTGCCATGTTTACTTTCCGTTAAAGTAGCTAAAATTAAACAAAGCAAAAATAAGCAGGTGTACTTATTTTTTCGCCCAATGTTGCGTATACGTTGGTGCAAAGATGTGAGGGCTGCCAAGTTCTTTGAACAATAAAAGAAGCAAAACTATGACTTGATGACATCATCTGTTTAGAAATTAAATCGGTTAATTTGTAGGAGTGACATCCTAAGGGTCGTGACAATGCAATCCATGGTTGATTCGCCGAACAAAGTTTACTAAATGAAAGATGCCAGCTAAGTTATGCCAAATTTAGTGCTATAGAATGAAAGAAGCGGATCTATTAACACATGGGTTAAGATATGTAATTTGTATGAGAGCTACCAAAGAGGGCGTAGTTATTCGATCGATTTTTTGAAATGTACTAAGCATTTTAGTGCTATACAGTTGACAAAAAAGTTAAGTAACTGAAATGGACGTATTAGTGATTAGAGGGGAAAAATGATTTCAATAAATCGGTCAATTTGTCCTGAAGGTACTATAACCGGTTTGGCAATTGCGATCATTTTCATTTTCAGAAATTAGTTGACAAAATGCCTAATATGTGGCAAATATGAATTCACTTTAACTGCTTGAAAAACGTGAACTTAAGAATACGTGGATTAAATCGGTTATTTCTAAGGGAGGTAAGAAAAAGGGTCGGTTTTATACGGAAGTTTTACAGAGTTATACTAATCAATGCAATGAGCAAAAATCTAAGCTACTGCAGCCAACAAATGAGGAATCATGATCGGCACATGCTCGGGATGTACGCTCAAAATCACCGAACATAAATCATCTAAATAAAAAATATGAACCTTAGAATATTAGATAGGACACTCCAGAAGAGAATTATCAATAAATATAACGTTTATTGTTCTGTCTCTTAATGCGTACCAAATTTCACAGGATTCAATGTTACAACGGATATGAAATTAGTTTGCTGTTGTCTACGAATTAAAAATTAAGAGGAAAAAATTTAATTTAGAAAATATTGTCAAATTTTATGGCTGGAAGGGCGTGAGAATATGATTCATTTTCATTCTCAGACAATACTTTAGCATATTTTAGCGTAACATGTAGCAAATTTGACAGAATTCTATGTAACTGAATAAATATGGTTAAATCCATCATTTATATAGGAAGTAACAGAAAGGACATAGTCAATCATTAATTGTTTCAAATTTTGTCTAGCGTTATAGACTAATGCGATGGACACAAATGTAAACTACAGCACTCTACGAATTACGATTTATAGCGAAAAAAATCAATGTTCACAAAATGGGTCAATTTGTATAGGAGGCGCCGAAAGGGATGGGCCTATACAGTCCGTTTACAATCCCCAGCTGAGATCTAACCGATTTGCTGTTTCAAGATTTAAGTAGTTTTATAGATACAGTTATTATGTTTACCAGGGCCGTGTATTTCATTTACAATCCCCAACTGAGATTTGATCTATCTCCTGTTTCAAGATTTAAGAAGTTTTATAGATACACTTATTATTAGCAGCCATCTAGCAAGACAGGCGGACATTACTCAAACAACTTAAGAACTCGTGACGCCACATTTGTTCAGAAAAATTTTGAAACTTTCCACTCTTCTAGAAGTGTTTTACTTACCAAATGTGTACCTTCATTCCTTTGGCTGAAGTTATAAACAATTTTCTAGCTGCTTTTCTATTCAACCGACTGTGACGTGACGGTTATCACACACGAGTTTAGTTCGCATAATCGCGGGTTCAATACCATATACAGCCAGCTATCATTATTTGAGCGGTAAGCGGTAAGTTCGATAGTCGATAAACTGTTCCATCCCGTATACGAGTACATCCACTTATCATTGTTTGAGCGGCGGTAAACTGGGAGAAATATCTGACGGACATTTTAAATAGTCGAGTAATCGACAAGTCTGGTAAACGTTTCTCAAACTGTGGCATTCGGAATCGTCGATAACTGAATCTAATAATAAAATGCCGAATGTGAGAATCTATCCCATATCACATTCATTCAAAGCAAAGGAATTCGTTTTAATCTACTGCCTGCATTTTGAGCCTTTCGAAACAAACCATCAGAATTGAGTGACAAGACTCAGTCTATGCTGCCTTCTATAGGAAGTCTTTCGTCTTACTTTTTTAATGTAGTCAACCTGATGTGTGTGTTATTTACGATTTATTCTACAAGAATGTATTTTACTATACACTGTATAAAAAAGGAATCCTTGAGAATCCTTGGTATCAGAACGGAATGGACGGCATTCTAAAACGGCTTCATGTGTTGCTCCTATTGGCGAGGCTAAAGAATTCGTTAGCACACATTTGCAGAATGCTTTTTACGTAAAAGGCCTACACGATGCCGCCGCTGAAGCCATGTGGGCCGTGTTAATGTTCATTCATGGTTGTGTTGGCACTTTTGTCAAAGTTCAGTGGCAACAGCTTCTGCAACAAAACGAGGCTGAAAGACATTTTGTGCAATCTATTCACACACACACACATGACTATGGCAATCGTAAAGGACAAAATTAAAAACTGGCATTTTCAAACTCTTGCAACTACTGCCACTGCCACCCACTTTCATTGTTGCAACTGTTAGTTGCTGCTGCTGCCGCCGCTACTGCTGCTTTTGCATACTGCACAGCAGACATATGATGGAGCATACATACACGTAGCCTTTGTTCATGTGCGTGTCACCACTACAATTAATGCATCTTGAAGGAATTTTAATAATTCGCTGGCTTCCACCACTTGAAGTTATCACAAGGCGGATGGAGATAGATTTCACAGGCAACAAAACACAAAATCTACGAATGATATTCAAAGTGATGTTTGCCATTTAGAAGTTCCACAGCCATTCGTGCATTAGACTGGGTTGTGGTCCATACAAATATAAAATGAATTTGCAATCACCATCTAAAAAAGTTTAGATGATTTAATTGTGAAGGGTTATCTATTTAGTGCTTTCAAAACCATCGGCCTGGCAAGGCTGTCAGCTGTTAAATACCTGTAAAACTTACTACAAAAGTGGTGATTCAAATGTGGGCTTTCAATAGAAAAAAACATTTTCTTCAGCGATGAAGCTCATTTTTCACTCAGTGGTTATAACAAGCAAAATTTCCACATGTGAGGCTCGGAGGACCCAGAAGTGAAGTGAAGTGTAAAAGCCATTACATCTGGAAAAAGTGACTGTTTGGTGAGCATTATGGTGTGAAGGTATCATTGAGCCTTATTTTTTTGAAAATCACGCTGGAGGAACCGCCATTCAGAGCGCTGTAACCGTATGATAAACGCCTTTTTTAGTCTGCAATTGAATATTATGAACTGGACGATATGTGGTTGCGAAAAGATGGTGTCAAGAGCTACACAACACGACCGATTTTGGCGGTATTGCATGAGAGGTTCCACAAAGCATAATTTCACTTTTTGGCGACGTCAATTGGCCACCTAGACCATACGATTCGACGCCGTTAGACTTTTTTTGTGCGGCCGGGTCAAAGCCGTTTGTCCGTTTGTCAAAGGCCGTGTGTTGGAGCATTTGAAACCAACATTCGTCCAGTTATCGCCGAGATACCACCCAAAATGTGCGAAAAAGTGGTCGAAAACTACCTCAAAAGAATCCACTGCTGCAACCAATCCAGAGGTGATCATTTACATGACATTATGCTTCATACATAATAGCAAGATCCAAACACTATAATGAAATAAAAGTTTCATCGAAATCAAAGCTTTATGCGTATTTAATTTTACTTTAATTTTGGAACTGAAAATTAGATAGCCCGGTATTGTGAGTAATCAATTTACAAACAATTTATCCCGGATAGTCAAAATGATGTGATGTGATGTGATACATTTGATCATGGAGTCAACAAGTTATTCAGTTGTAAACTGCAAATCATTATTTCTTTTCGAAATACAATTTATTTCTGTCACATATTCAAGTAATTCATATTATTGTCCATAATATTAGTCTATAATGCTTGTCAAAATTAGTAAAATCCAACGATTAACTAAGCTCCATTGCTACCTTTAATAAAAAAGAATAGCTTTCTCCCATATACTTTTAGGTTTATACATTTTGTTTAGTTGCAACAAGTTTAGTCAAATTTGATACATGTGAAATGTTTGCCAGTATGTGGCCGCGGAAAGAAATCGAAGCGCATTGTCAAAATACTTTTGATAACTCCGAGTTAAATCGCCGATTTTCCGAAATGCGATTTTGTTCTTTGTTCAATAGGTTGACTTACAGTTCTCTGTAAAACTTGGGATAATCTGCCAAATATCCACGATCCTTCTGATGCATTCCAAGCTAATAAGTGATTCAACCCAATCAAATTTGGTACACATCGTGCCATTGATAAATTTAATTCTGAGAATGAAAATGGTTCTCATTTGCACGTCCATGCAAATTGATTTATAAAAATTAAATTTCTAATTTGTTGACAGCAGTAACTTAAATTTTTTCAGCTTCATAAAGGAAGCTCAGCTTTTTTCATAAAGGAAAAAAGTGGAAGTCATTCCAAAGAACAGCATTTTCATAACTTCTACAAATGCTATATGACCATATATTCCGCTTCTTGAGGAGCTCATTTAATTACATTAAAGGATCCGATAAAATCGTGATGGCATAACCGACAGCCATTGTAAGAATATTAAATATTTTTAATATTTTTTATTTTTTTTTTGTTTGTTTCTGATGCACAATTTCAAATTTTTTAACATGCGAGGTGTGTTCAAAAAATATGGTGAATTTTAATTTTTCTCCAAAAAACATTTATTTATTAATCAATTTCTATTTTATCTAATTCAGAGTAGTGCCCCTCAGATATAATACACTTGTATCAGCGTTTTTTTTTTTTCAATCCTCGAAGCAGTTCAGATATGCACTTTTTGGTATGTCCTTAAGCTATCTCAGCGATTTGGTTTCTATCTCTTCAATCGTCGCAAAACGTCGTCCTTTCATGCGGTTTCTTACCACTTGTAGGCCGGGAAGCTTTTCAACTTCTCTGGACGTCCCTCTTTTACCCAGTTGTAGTGCTTGGTAGAATATAAATAATTCATTCGGATAATCTGCCACTTTATCCTATACTCGTATATTCCCAGATTCATATCTTTCATTCAATTACGCTAAATTCGTTGAAATTTTACTTACATTAGGTATTTAATAAACTTAATTCAAATTTTCAAAATAAAAGTGCTACAGTAAGAAAAATTGCTGAAACTGAAATACCTGATTTAGCATAATTTGTGCGATTGGATGATCCACTAATGCGGGATACAACCTATCATCTCCACATACCGGTGAATGCTTTGAATAATCGAGTAATCGGCAGATCTAGTGAAAGTGTCCCAAACCAACATTGGGAACCGGAATCAGAAGTAGGTCCCGTTTCCAGAGAGTCTAAAAATATAATATCATCAAGTTCACTGAATGTACGCAACTTTCGCATATCCCATTCATGGGATGCAATCGAATCCATTTTATTAAACATTTAATTTGCCGACACGAACTTGACTCACCGGTTGCAAATCGTTATTACGCGTATTAGATTTTGTTTTTAGTCACTGAATGTAGAAATATAATTTCGTGAGCCAGTCTAATGTGCCTGATAAATTGTTTCCATCCACAGTTTCTTAGCAGAATACAATGTTTTCATGGTGGCAATTTAGCCAATGTCGTCCTTTTTAGCTATTCGGTGTTTCAACGGTTGTTCGCGACAAACAAGAAACTTTCACTATTTTAATTACATTTTTATCACATCGCTACAACTCATTGTATTTCATTAGAAACATACCGAAAGTACAGTGGGTCAAAAGGCAGCAATACGCTAATCAATCATTTTGTTCGTTGTCATACCAAGCGAATCTGAACAGGGGAGATGTCTACGTTCAAAAATAGTTTTTTTGCCATTTAGAAGTTCGAAAGGTTTGCCTTCAAAATAACCCGCGACAATGCGAAGTTCAGTTGGCGATAAATGTCAATGTGTCTGCTCGAAGCATGAAATGCATATTAAAAAATTAACTACGATTAAAGCCCTACAAATAGAAGAAGTGCAACATTTAAAGGCTGCACAAAAGGCAGTTCGTCTATGTTCGCGATTTAGCAGTATGTAAGCAAACAAAATGATCTTGTATAGTTAGAGAGCAAATCAAAAGGCAATTTAGACTTGGAAATAGATTAGCGAAGGCAGATCTTTTAAAGATAGTTTGGACCCCAATAACACGACTAGTCTTCACTGAACTGGGCGTAAATGTAAATCAACAAACCTACCCAAGAAAGATTTTACACCAGGGACCTTCATGAAAGTTTGGTGTCATTTCGGTCATGATGTTGTACGTTAATTTGAAGTGCATTAGAAATGTGTTTGTGATTTATATTTGAGACAACTCAACTCACTTCAAACATTGATGAGTTTCTCGTCTGAAACGAAATTACAAACCTTAACTGATTCTATTTCTCCATTGACACATAACGAAACAGATATTATGTTTGTTAGGTTCCCGTTTCTTAACCCGAATTAGAACTGTAAAGTTAAAAATGGTTCAAATAATTTGTTTTCTGAATCTATGATACCAGGACAGGAATCTATGCACAAAAATGTTGCGTATTTCATAGAAATGAACAATTTCAAACGAAATGCTTAAATTGAATCAAAATTGTTTCTAATTTCGTTACTGGTGTGAGGGTCAAAATCAAAATTGCTTGTAATTTGGTTGGATGCTTGAAAAAGAAGGAAAATTCAATACAATCTTAATTCGATTGATGGTATCAGATTTTTGATTTAGTTTCCAGAGGCAAACGAATCAAAACTATTTTTGGATTTGAATTTGTTTCGCCGACGATCCCTGTTTTAAAAGATGATTTGTTACATTGGGTATGTTAACAATTCAGTGGAAACTACATATATGTATATTGAACGTTTCAACCAAACTTGGCACCATCCCATAAAACCCGTGAAATTCAATGATTTTAAGAAGAAATAGTGCCCAGCTTCGTTTCTCCGCAGTAATAGCCACCACATTTTCCGGACTTAAAACCAATATTATCCATTCTGGAGGCCACAATATCAACTAAAAAATATGAGACGGTCAATGTCTTAAAGATTGTTCTTTGCCCAGAATGGGACAAAGTGCCAAAAGACCACATTTGTAGAGCCTGTGAAGTCTGTATGGATATAATGAAGTTTTTAAACAAAAAAAAAAAAAAAAAATCAAAATTGACAAAATTACTGCATTTTTAATTGACAACAACGCAGCCCTCTATATATGGATTCCTAAATTAGTACAGGTTGGCGCACCAGTCGGGCTTATGCCAAGCGAGAGGTGTACAAAGCGAAAACAAAGGAATTTAATTAAATTGAAGCAGCCCATTACAATAATAATTGAAACGATCTCTCAATGAATAATTTTCTGAACTGGTGTCACATATGCGTAAAACTAATTAGTTATAAAAAAAATTAAATTTAATTTTCTGTACAACAAAAACAAAAAAAAAAAGAAAAAATTATAAATAAATGAAATAAATTGATTTAAAAAAGGTATTTGAATTTCTAATTGTATCACAACTGGTGCGCCACTCTGTATCTATACTTGATAGAAACCTAATGACAGAAGAGTATGTTTCCATGTTATGATGGTGTGCACTAAAAGAAGATCCGTTTCTATAGCAGTGCCGGTGTTATGGCAGTTGCCTGCAAGATATAGCCAAGTGCGTTATACTAAGGTCTAAGGGCTTGTTCTATATGTCCTAATTGGAGTTTACAGACTGACTTTAGACTTGGTACTAGGGCGGTTCCAAAACTAGCCGACCTGACGTGTGGACGGTGCCAGTTGTTGGAAAAAAAAAATATTTTGGTGAAAAGTGTCAACCTTATAAAACACATGTTTTAAATTCCACGGCGCCACGTTGTTCAGTTTATTTGAGCCATCAGAAGTACCTATAAATGATCTCAATGAATTTTTACATGAAAAAATTGGTCACCGCTATGTAATTCAATATTTCCATTTTAAAGGTCTCAGTGGCATACTTCTACTCCAAGGGAGCCTGCTAATTCATTTACGACTATAAAATATTGGATAGCAGAGTTTAAGCGAGGTCGGACGAGCTTACAATATGAACACCGTAGTGGTCGACTGATTGAGGTATCCACAAAATGGTATTGATGATCATCGGTTAAGGATGCGTAAGCTAGCTAAAATCATAGACATTTCAAGATCGGAGATTTGAAGATGGGAAAGCTGTACGCAAGATGGGTGCTGCGCTTGCTTTCAACAGAGCAAACACAGCGTCGTAAAGATATTTCAGTAGAGTACTCGGCTATGCTTCACCACAATAAAACCGAATTTTTGCGTCGATTTACAATCCTGGATGAAACATGGGTTCACCACTTTACACCTGAGGCAAAGGAACAGTCAAAGCAGTGGACTGGAGTAGGAGAATCGTGTCCAAAGAAGGCGAAGATGTTTCCATCTTCAGCCAAGGTCATGGCGTCTGGTTTTTGGTATGTGCCTGAGATTATTTTTATTGATTATCTTCAGAAAGGAAACCCTTATTATTCTAACTTATTGCAGCGTTGAGTTGATGGAATTATGGAGAAAGTGGTCATCAAGACAATGCTCCAGGTCACACATCCACTATTGTGATGACAAAAATTAATGAATTAAAGTTTGAATTGCTTCATCACGCACTTTATTCGCCAGATTTAGCTCCCTCGGACAATTTTCTATTTCCAAACTTGAAAAACTGGTGCGGTGCTAAAAGATTTGCCAACAAAAAAGAGGTGGAGTCTGCGATTGATGGCTATTTTAAGGAGTTTGACAGTTCTTACTATAAACAGGGTATACAAACTATTGAATATCGCTGGAAGAAGTGTAACGAGCTAAATGAGATTATGTTGAAAAATTAAGAACATTTTTCCCAACTTTTCTGTGTCTTCCTTGTTAGGTCGGTTAGTTTTGGGACCGCCTTCTTACATTTTCAGTTTTCCTAGTAACTGCATTCTAAAATTATTGATTTCAATTTAAAAAAGAATTTTTATGTTTCACATTTGAAGCCAATATACGATTTTTAAACCTTTAACCCACAGTAACATGATGAGCGTGTTGCGCTAATTTGTTGCCATTGTTCGTGAGTGCTTAGATTTCCTTAGCCTCTTTAAAGGAATGCTGAAGCTAATGTGTTAACACCAGAGTTCCAAATTAAACTGTCTTAATGTCTTTGTCATATAAATGTCTAACTACCCGTCTGCTGTACGTTATGTTCATAAAACTTCTGTGTTTATTTGCTGCCTTTTGTATGTTAACTTATTTGGCGGCTGCCAGTCTGCCTACAAGTCTGTCTCGCTACCTCTCTCTCTATTCCTTTTGCTTTGTCTATCTACAAATTTTTCTTTGAAATATAGTTCACCCTGCCACAACACTTTTTTATTGCTAACATTCACAAAATTTCATGATGTTTTGCAAGTGGTTACAATTAAAACATATTCATTTCCGTTTAGTCAGTTAACCCCTCTCTGGTTGCAAAGCTTTCCACATCTCCACCGTCTGACTCTAGTGAAGACGCTGAAATCAAAAGGATTTTACTTTAGTGTACGAGTTTCCTTTCTCTCAGTGCCTGAACTACATTTCATGTCTGTGAGGCTCCGGAGGGCGTTATAAGCAAAAGTGTAGGGTATGGCAGAAACATTTTGTGTAACTTCTACTATGGGTGCTACATGTTGCACGCTAATTAAGAAATGTTATTTTCACTCTCCAACTTCCGCCAGGCAGCCAGCCAGCCATTGTGGTTAAGTCGAAGGATAATAAAACATATGCGAAACTTCTGTTAAAGTTTTCGTCTTCTCTGCGTTGTAGAAAAAGTGAAATTATAAAGTTTCTTTGGCGGTTATAAGCGAAGTGTTCTACATATTTTTGTGTTATCTGCGAGAAATAAAAATGCTCGAAACTTAGGAGTACCACAGAAGCTCAGAATATGATTTAAGATATTAAAGAGATTAGCAGTTTTAACGTCGCAAAATTATAATAATTTGCTAGAGAAATGTGCCATAATCGGTTTCTGTTCTTTCTTCATAGAATGTCAATTATAAATGTAGGCATTAAGAAAGCTCGAATTGGCTCTTTGAGAAAGAGGGAAATTGGAGGAGAAGCGCAGAAGATCGAAGCGTTTGGAATTATTTTCTATAAGTGGCGTATAATAGATAAGATCCCAGTCGCCACCTAAGAAGAAGAAGAGGAGAGAAAGACTTCTATGTTCATATGGAATTATTGGAAACTATTACGCCACCATATTTGTACGCCACCCAGTCAAGGTTTGCACAGTCTTGGTTTGGTACTCCCACTTTTAGAAACGAGGAAGCTAGTGCATAAATTTGTTGATGCAACCGTTCTTCAACGTGGCCGTACAACTGAAAAATATATAAATTTGGTTTGAAAGATAATAGCTTACAATTAGCAAAGAACTAATCAAATCTGGTTTGAAACTCCTTAGTAAACTATTCCAATGCCTACTGTTACAACGACCACTTGCTATGCTTGGATACATAAGATATATTGATACACCCTATTTTTCCAGTGGAAAATATAATCTTTTCTCATTTTTCATTAGTCAATAAAATATGGAAATATATGGAAGTAGCAAATTTTAACATTAAATACACTCCTTAGCTACTACCGCTCTAAATGGTAAAAATATAAGAAAAATATAAGAATTAGATCTCTTGGGATATGTTCTTTGAATGAGGAAGTTTTTCCACACTAAATAAATTCGTTTCAATTACGGTAGTTGTGAGCTATAACATCAGAGATGACGTATAAACCTGTCGCCAAATATGTGGGCTTACCATTTGTCATTCGTAGTAATGGGATGGTTTTAAAACAACCGGTCTGGCATGTCTGTCAGCTGTCAAATACTTGACATCTGAAGAGTTGTTTATTTAATGAAAGATTTGCCATTTACGTTTAGCAATCGAAGAATGCGTAAAAATAGTTGAAATCTACTATAAAAGTGGTGATTCAAACGTGGACTTTCAATTGAACAAAATTTTCTTCAGCAATGAAGAATGGTTACGTCAACCAGCAAAATTGTCCCATATGGTGCTCAGAGAACCCAGTTGTGATTGCGGAAAAGCCATTGAATCCGAAAAAGTGACTGTTTGGTAAGACTTATGGTCTGAAGGTGTCATTAGGCTGATTTTTTTCGAAAATAACGATGGATGAACCTCAGAAGTATCCACTACCGCAACCAATCCAAAGGCTGTCATTTAAATGACATAATATTTCGTACATAATGGCAAGTCCCAAACATTATAACGAAATGGAAGTTTCATAGCTTTATGTGTGTTTTATTTAACTTTACTTTTGAAACTGAAAAATGGACAACCCGATATAAGCTATACTAAAGTGAACCTCACTATTTTCCAATGGGCGACTTTAGTAAATTGTATCTCGCGTTGTATAACAGCGATCGAGTTATGCTAAATGGCTTTAGATGGATACGATTTCGTACTCCAAAAACCGTTCGGGCAGTTTTGTGATTCCTTTCATATTCCAACAAATATGAAATATGGACACCAACAAAAAGAAAATACGCTACATTTTACAACTTTCCTTCGATAAAGGCGAAAACTTAAAAAAGGCGACTAAAAATGGGAACAATGTTTACAGTCATGATACTGAAACAGCCAATTCGTCCGATCTGGTAATTTTGATGTTAAAAATGCACTACGCTCTGAAAGGTCAATTATCGAAAATGTCGGCAAAATAATCGAAAACGTTAAGTCCGACGGTCATGTAAGCAATGTTTTGATTGGCCAGAAGTTAAATATTATAAAAAAAAATGTGTGGAACCATTTTGATAAAAATGGATGAAAAACAGCTACATGTATGGGTTCCACACGAGTTAACGCAAAAACACCTCCTGGACCGAATTTCCATACGTGAATCGTTCTTGAATCGGACCAAAATCGATCCATTTCTGAAGCGGACAATAGCTGATGATAAAACCTGTTTCACTTGCAATGTCAAGCGAAAACGGTTGTAGTCGAATCGCGTTGATCTCTCGCAAATGTTGGCCAAGTCAGGATTTACGTCCAGAAAGGTCTGCCGTGTATTTGGTGGGATTCGCAGGAAATCAGGTACCATCTGGTGCTCTTCCATGGCCAAACTCTTGCTGCCAATAATTGTATTGTTTAATACTTGATGGAGTATTGACAATAGGAGTGGGATTGTGTTCCATCAGAACAACACCACGCCAGACAAATAAAAAGTAACTCATCAAAAGTAAGCGGAGCTTGGTTGGGATGTTCTTAGTCACTTTTATCTTCTCTTATAGTCGGTAGCTGCCATCAAGTGATTACTCACAGTTTTTGTCTATGGCTAATGATTTTCTTGGTGAAAAATTTATCCCAACAGTAGCTTGTGAGAATCTACTGCCTCATCTCTTTGCCAATAGGGAAGAAAGCTTCTGTGCCAGATGCACAATAGAATTATCTTCAAAATATGTAGCTGCATGTTATAGAATAAAACGGTGCATATTTGACCTAAATCGGATCATTCTAACTATGCTAAATAAAGCCTTTATATGACATTCAAAAATAATGAATTTCTTTTTAGTGCATCTTATATAAAAGTCAGTTTGCCCGAGAAAAATTTCTGTACTGCACCCAACTCATTGGAAAAGAGCATACAAAATTTTGTTACGTATTTTTTGTGTGCCTTTGACCGGCATATCTCTTGATTGCTCTCAGTTAGATATATGACTTAGATAGCCAAACTTCTTCCTCTTCTTAGGTGGTGACTGGAATAGGCTTCCTTATTTGTTATACGCCACACGTAGAAAATAATTTCAAGTGCTTTGATCTTCTGCACTTCTCCTCCAATTCATCACACCAAGTTTCGATAGTATTTCAAAAGGTTGGTTATTTCAAAGGAGTTTTGGCCATCCTTTTCTACGCCGTCCATCGAGTTCGTTATCAAAAATTTTCCGTGCCGCGGCATTTGGGTCCATCCTCACAACTTAGCCCAGCCAACGCAATCGCTGTGTATTAATGCGTTTCCATCGAGTTTGTTGTCGAAAACTTTCTATGCCGGAGCATTTGGGTCCATCCGCACAACATGACCCAGCCAACGCAATCGCTGTATATTAGTGCGTTTGACCACGTCATTGTTCATGCGACGCTGGTACTCTCCGTTAGGGGACGGGAGTCCATATATTTTCCGGAGTATTTCCCTCTCGAAAACTGCCAGTACTGATTTATCCGCTTGCGTCATAACCCAAGATTCTGCGTCACATAACAACACTGATAGAACCAACGTCTGGTACAGTCGGGTTTTTGTTTGTCGAGAGAGGGCTTTATCAGTGAATCGCTTGTTGTAGACTGTCCCTCTGCCTAATGTCTTGTTTGGTGGAAAAGGCCCGCTAAGTTTCTTGCCTACCTATACTGAAGACTTCGTGCCAGTCAGCATGATCCTACAAAGACGAATAAGCTTTGTAAGAATTCCAAACTCGAACATGGCCTTATACAGTTTTTGCCGTATCGGGCTATCGAAGGCAGCTGGTTTTCTTGGGTCTTCTCCAGAATTTGTCGTAGTTTGTCGTAGTTAATTTACAAGATCTAAAGCCACACTGATAAGGTCCAATCAGGTCACTTAGAATCGGCTTTAGTCTTTGACATGTTACACTCGACAGCACCATATAGGAAATGGGTAAAAGGACTGATACTGCGATAGTTTTTACAAACATTTGGGTCGCCTTTTTTAAACACAGGACACATTACACACCAATTCCAATCATCGGACATGTTTTCCACGAGGCAAATCGTAATTAGGAGCAGATGCATATTGTTTATCAGCTCATCAGGCCATTAGCGCCAGCGACTTTGTTGTTCTTTGCTGTTCTTTCGATTCTAGAAACTGAAAACAATCTAAATTATTTTAGCGTTTAATTTCATTTCGATGACGCTCTCTGGTTACAGTTACACCTTAAATTTGTTCTTCCATTTTGAAAAGTATTATCTCTTGCAATTTTTTTTAAATTGTTACTTATTTTAGAAACCATTGTGTGGTGAATTAAAGAACTAACTTTTGTAGTCGGCAGTTGCTTTGGGTTGATGTTTTTGGGGCGATAAAAAAATGAATCCGAGAGAATTGAGTCGTTCTAGCCTGATTGCGACAACCTTTACGTGATGGAATTTTTTTAAGAAAATTGGGGTCATTTGGAAATTGCTGAGCGCCAACACGGTTTGTGGCCAAAATATCGTGCAAGTGGTATAAATTAATACGCGAGACACAGAAACTTCAACGGTTATCTCTCTCAAACTTAAAACGAGATATTTAATCATTATTTCAATCACTTTACGATGTTTCCGTTGAACACATTGGTGGGACACAAATCTGCCACTACATATCGACCGTTTTGAATGCTTTGATATAGTAAATAGGAAGGTCTTGTGTAAATTATTAGGCGATTCGGCACAAGAAATTCCATTTGCAATACATAATTTGAGACACATTTCTTTGATATTTTTATCCATTGCAAAAACCGCAAATACACTTGAGGTTAACTGATAGAATCGTCTAATGTGAACAATGTTCGAAGTACTTTAAAGTAAGTGGAATCTACATAGGAAGACTTGACTACAAAGTCCTTTTCTATAGATAAAATGACTCAATACTTCATAGCGGTGGTGGCAAATGTTGCAGCAATTCAGCTCAACTGTTAATTTTAAATTGATGCGAATGAATACCATGGAATGTCGATCGTCATCTTGGACGTCTTAGGATGGATAATCTTTTATATGGACATACTGCTCCTTGACGTTCTCGTACTGTATACTGCTTTCTTATATATATGTTCATTCGAATTGCCAAATAATACCTTAAGGGTAATCACTTCCGAGATCCAGGTAAGCAAATTACTGTTTAATGTCATAAATATTAAGATGTCACTTTGCATATCGTCAAAATATCGGATGTCGTGACTTGAGAGATAGTAAAAAATACAAAAAAAAAAAACATAATCCAATAAATTATTCAGTAATGAATGCATTTGTCACCAAACTCTGCAGGTGAGTTTATGAAATTTATGTTTACTGCTCTTTCAAAATATTGCAAAAAATGGACAAAAAAAAAACATAAGAAGAACGAAAATGAGACGTTTTTTTAAATTTTTTTATTTCTCTTTTTTTCAGCGCCAATGTTGTTTATTTTTGTTGCCATTGCAACGAGACGTCGTCAACGACGGGACCAGCCGTCAATGGTCTAAACCTGACGTCTCTGTAGTCCTTATCGATCCGTTCGTCGGTAGCGCACTCTGTGTGTAGTTGTCGAGTTGTGACCAAAGTTTGTGTCTGGAAGTCTGGAGTTTTATTTTTATTTTTTTTTTTGTATGTGAACTCTTAATATATTTAACACAGTCTCGGTTTCATATTCATAATAAGTGTGTAGTATGTATGTATGTATGTATAGTATAATAATAATGATAATAACATGAAAATAAAAGTAAAAACATAAAGAACATGAATCGTAACATAAACATGAACGTTAAGGACGAAGCGAATGTAGAAGCAAATATGAGAAGAAAGCTCTGCAACAACAGCAGAAAAAAACAAAGAAATGAAACGTAGCTAAGTAAATGTATTTTCGTCTGTCTGTCTATCTGTCTGTCTGTGTGGTGCATTATGCTCAAAAAGAAGAAAATGATTCCCGGACCTTCTTTACTGCATTTTCATAACGAGGACACTTCCAGGAGTTTCGTTTGAGAAGGAAATGTAATCAAAACTACTATTACTGCGAAGGTTTTTATAAAGGGTGTCCCAACAAGAACGTAAGATTTAAATTTTAAATAAAACACAGATATTAAAAAAAATCGTGAAATTTTATTATATCGTAAAGTAGGAGGTTATGTATGGAACATTACATCGGGCAGATGGCCGCCGTGGCTTTGCTGGCACACACGCGATCTTTTAATGAATATTTCAATGACCGTTTTGCATAAATCCTGCGGTAATTCACTAATGCAGCGTCCAATTTTCTCTTTTAAGACTTGAGTCGTCGTTGGCTTATTCGCGTAAACCATCGACTTCAAAAAATCCCAAAGAAAAAAGTCTAATGGTGTTAAATCGCACGATCTAGGCGGGCAATTCTGGTCTCGAAAACGCGAAATAACACGACCTGGAAATAACTGATGTAGCAATTGAATTGTTTCTCTGACTGTATGACATGCCCGCCGCATTCATTTCTTCAATTCTGGGCACGAAAAAACTGGTTATCATTTCACGATACCGAACACCATTGATTGTCTTGCGTTCTTGTTGGGACACCCTTATATTCTGTCGCAAAAGTGCCGTGAATTGTTCAATAAAACACAACATTTTTGTTTATTCCTTCAAATTTATTGTAGCACCTTCCAAATAGACTTCTTTCGAAATAATCCACATATGCCAGCGTAAATTCCAATCAATAAAATATTTTTCAAATGAATTTTTGGGAAATGACTTCAATTCTCGCCGTTAATTTCGTTTAATGTCTTCTATCGTTCAGAGACTCAAAGTGATGATTTGAATTTTAAGAAAAGAGAAAATCGATCAGTCGAATCAATATCAGGGGAATACGGTGGATGTTCGCCGATATTTAGGGAGTTTTTGAGCAGATATTCGTTTAGAATGATAGCCCCGTGAAATGGTGCGTTATCATGGAGATTTATTTGAACAAATCTGTTTTTTTTTTTTCGATGAATTTGTTCTCCCAAACGTCGTATAACACCCAGATAATATTCTTTATTTATCATCTGATCTTTTGGCAAGAATTTTGAGTGCACAACACCGCGATAATCACAGAAAACAGTCGCCATTACCCTAACTTTGAAGTGCAGCCGGATTCCATAAAGCTTTATTCATTTGAAAAGCAAACGAACATCTATTTCAGCCTGTTTCCAATAATCACTCAATTTGTTCGAAAAGCAAACGAATAACTTTTAGGGTTTGTCTTTGCAATTGGAATAGATGTCAATTTAAAGAGCTTTTATTTTTATTGAGTAGGGTTACCATAAAACCAATATTTTCGAGTGAAACAATACGAAGAAATGTTGAAACAACGTATAATTGAAAATTGCGTTTTTTTGAAAACTTTGATATTTAACGTAAACTTCCATACATTTTATAAAAACCTTGTTAACAATGCTTTTCTTCATAGTTTATTCATTTGTCCATCGTCTTGAACGTTTCATGGAAACAAACTGTTTCAGCAGCCTGTCCTCATAAAACCGATTACTTAATTAGTTCGAAAAACAAGCGAACAACTACTTCAGCCTGCTTCCATAAAAACAATCACCCAATTCGTTCGAAAAAGAAACGAACAACTTGCAGTGTTCTTGTTTGCATAATTCGAATAGATATCATTTTGGAGAGCTTTTATTTTAATTTAGTAGGGTTACTATAAAACAACTATTTTTGTGTGTATCAATATGAAGAAATGTTGGAAAAATCCATAATTGCAAAATTGCCGACTTAAGCTTTCATACGTTTTATATCAACCTTGCCAAAAATGCTTTCGTTTATAGACTGCTTTCGCCGAAAGTTTTGAACGTTTAATGGTTTTTTAACTCATTTGGTAGGCGCTATTCCGAAGTTTGTTGTCGTAGATCCATGTCTTGTCACATATTAATAGTGAATGTTTTAATAGTTCAAACGTGAATCCGAGAGAATTGAGTCGTTCTAGCATGTCTGCAACAACTTTTATGCGATCGAATTTTTTAAGGAAAATTAAGGTCATTTGGAAATTGCTGAGCGCCAACACGGTTTGTGGCCAAAATATCGTGTAAAATGGTATGAATTAATACGCGAAACACAGAAACTTCAACGGTTTTCTCTCTCAAACCTAAAAGGAAATATTTAATCATTATTTTAATCACTTTACGATGTCTTCGGTTGAACACATTGGTGGGACACAGATCTGCCACTACATATCGACCGTTTTGAATGCATTGATATAGTAAATAGGCAGGTCTTGTGCAAATTATTAGGCGATTTGGCACAAGAAATTCCATTTGCAATACATAATTTGAGACACATTTCTTCGATATTTTTATCCATTGTAAAAACCGCAAATACATTTGAGGTTAACTGATAGAATCGTGTAATGTGAACAACGTTCGAGGTACTTTAAAGTAAGTGGAATATATAGAGGAAGACTTGTCTACAAAGTTATCTTCTATAGGCAGGATGATCCAATACTTCATAGCTGCTATTGTGAGTGTTCAAAGGCCACTTTCCTACATCGTCAAACAAAGTGATGGCAGTGTTTCAAATCCTAATGCTTCCAACAGACTTTTCGTCGCCTTTTGCAGCGTCGACTATAGAGTTCTTTGTCGAGGGCTTCTTGTACTGGAGCATTCAATGTATTTTTATGCGCTTGATCATGTCGATATTATCGCGCTACTTATGATTCACACAACGACGATACTGTCCAATAACTTTGACAGATTCAAATATTTTTCGGAGTTGTTTCTCTCGAAGACGCCAAATACTGATTCATCTGCTTGTGTCATAATTCAGGATATTGTGCCACATAGCTAGGCTAGCAGGACTAGTAGGACTGGTATCAGTTATAATTTTCTTTATTGGAAAAGGGGTTAGTTTGTTAAAGCGCTCTTTTCATTAATATTAACACCTGTTTGTAAGCAATACACTTCACCTAATCTCGGCCTTATCCATGGTAGAAGAATTTATGCATTTCTCTAAAATTGCAGTTGTCAAAATTCACCCAGCGTCCCAAATGGATAGACTCTTTGATTGCCGATACAAATAACTTTTTGCGGTAATCGTTTGCCACCAGACCTATTTCTGCTGACTGCCTTAATGTTTGTGAAGGCTGCAGTAACTTTTCGTAGTTTTGGGACAATGACTACATCATCATGTATCATGTGCCATTTATTGAAGATGGTACCGGTCATGGTAACTACAATTCTGCTTATAATTATCTCCAGCAGTATTTTGAAGAGGTTGCATGATGGGCTGCCGCTTCGTCTAAATCCCCGTTTCGTGAAAAATGACTCACAAGGATTTTGGCTGATGTATGCTGAATGTTTTGTGTCGGTCAGTGTTATGATACAGAAACTTACAAGTTTCGAAGGAATACCAAACTTGGCCATGTCTTTATGGAGTTTTTGCTGTATCGAACTGCTGAAGGTACCCTTATTGTTGACAGAATAGTCGCATGTGTCGATCAATTTTTCTGGGGTCTTCTTCCTGAATTATATAGCATGAGTATCTGGCCAATTATGGATTTACCAAATTTAGCGCCACACCAATAAGATCGTTGTTTTGAATACTGCAGATGATAAAGTTGCATTGCAATCACCGGTGATGTATTCATTACCAACTCCTCCGTACCAGTCTTAAACAATATATTAGCACCTGCAGCTTTGTTGTTCTTTACACATGATAGTGTTATTCTGAATTCGTTGCGGCTCGGTGTAGGGCAATCCATGCCATCGTATACAATTGGCGTAATTTTTTCACTTGTACAGTCACCCAAAACTTGTAGCTTATAGAAATGTTCCATCCATAATTGCATAATCTACAGACTAGATATCTATCGCTGCCATTACAGAAGGGGATTCTTGTTCCGTAACCTTTGCTTTGTCCATGAGTTAGAATTTTTGGGCTTTACTTGGGCCCAGAAGCTTTCCATACTTGATCTCCCGTTTTTCACATAACCATTTTTTTCATTTTAAAAGTCGGTATGCCATTCCTATCTTATCCTTATATATAGTTCTACCCCACAATACGCGTCACATTTGGCTGCACCATTGCCATGTAAGCAGCATAATTGTCCTCATTTTTTTTTCTCGTTGTTTTTTTCTCTGTGCAGACAGACGTGTTGTGCATCGGCTCTAGAAAAATAATTATAAAAAAAGGTTAAATATATTCTTAGCCCAAAAATATTCAGTCACAAGACGCTAAATCAAAATTCCCCAGTGCAGTGATAATAACATACAATTTATAATATTACAGACACAACAAATCTGGAAAAAAATATACTTTACATTTCGCATATCTTAAGGCGAAAAGTGCCTATATGAGTGTCTCACACTCAGAGAGACGTCTGAGTCTTAACGGCAGAAATGCTTATCTCTCCATAAATGCAAACGAGTGTCAGAAAAGTGCATCCCAAAACAAAAAAGATGACAGTGCCTTCCTAACCTCGAAAACTAATGTCAATATGAATTCCCCCTCAGCTAACATCTCTCCAAACAATGATGACAGTTTGGCAAGTGGACAGAATATGTTGCCGCCTAAAAGTATGCCCGTAAGTACTTCGTATTCCCATGCTCCACAAACAATTAGTTCGCCCCAAGTTAAGGTTCCGCCTAAAAGTATACCCGATATCTCACCTAACATTCGTGCAAACGGTGATATAGTGCCAACTCTCGCGAATGCTACTCAACCGGCAACATCGACCTCGAAGGGTGCTATACCGAAACAAAAACCTCAAAATGAAACGGTTCAAACTGGGATAGACGTTTACTTTCCCATTCTGAAAAGAAAATTGAGCCCAAAGTCTAGTCAAAAACTTCCAAACTCGAAGTATTCCAGAAGCATCCCTCCCTCACAGGTAGACCCAAGGTTGACTACGCAATTTTGGCCACAGAAGAAGAAAATTTGCAATCACAACCTAAGAAAGCACAAAAACCTCCCCCGATATTCCTAAGGGAAGCTATCTCTAACAATCTGGTAAACAGATTATCTCATTTAGTTGGAAAAGACGGTTTCCATGTAGTGTCCCTGCGCAAGGGGAAGGTGCTGGAGACAAAAGTTCAAACATATACAGAAGAAAAATATCGTGAAGTTTCCAAATTTTTTGACCAGGAACGTAAAAATTACTACACTTACCAACTCAAAAGCTCTAAGGGACTAATAGTTGTAATCAAGGGCATTGAAAGCAACGTTCCCATACAGGAAATAAAGGAGGCTGTTGAAAATGAGGGTTACGAAGTGAAATCCATTCACAATATACTCAACAAGTTCAAGGCTCCTCAGCCCATGTTTAAGGTGGAAATAGCGTTTGACTATGCCCACATGAAAGGGAAAAATGAACCCCACCCAATTTACAATCTCAGATATCTGCTTCATCGCAGAGTATCCTCAATGCTTAAACTGTCAGGAGTTTGGGCATACTAAAGCTTACTGCAAATTACCATCAGTATGTGTGATATGCGGAAGTATTCATAAAACTTCAGAATGCAAGTTACCAAAAACAGATCCCAGTCTGAAGAAATGTGGAAACTGTGGAGGAAACCATACAGCTAATTATAGAATTTGCCCCGTGCATATAGAACTAAGGAGGAAGCTCTCTTATAGAAGGCAGGAAACTCCTCAGTTGCAAGTGCCAGAGTTTGGGTGTATCGCAAATCCAGTTCCATCAGTCTCAAATGCCAATTCAGCAACAACGACTCAAATGACATATGCACAATCTCTGAAAAATCAGGTTCTTCAAGCTCCTCCGCAGAAAAACAATATTGAAACCTCAATCGAATCCCTCATAAAAACTATGAATAATTTCATGACAAATATGCAGGGAATTATGCAAGAAATGTTACGAAACCAGAATATGCTCATTCAAGTTTTATTAACCAGAAAATGAACTCTATAAGAATTTGTTACTGGAATGCCAACGGACTCACCCAACATAAGAATGAAGTAGAGTATTTCTTGAGATCCCGAGATATTGACATTCTCTTAGTCTCTGAAACTCATTTCTCGTTAAAAAATTGCTTCCGAATAAATGGATACTCAACCTACGATACAAAACATCCCAGTGGCAGAGCTTGTGGAGGAACAGCTGTAATAATTAATGATCAGGTAAAGCACTTCCCTCTACGCGAATATAAAACTGATCACATACAAGCCACTTCAGTTGCACTAACTGGATTAAACATAATAGTTTCTTCAATATACTGCCCTCCCAAATATGTCATAAGCGAAGACCAGTTTTCACACTTTTTCTCTACTCTTGGTGACAAGTTTATATCAGCCGGAGACTACAATGCTAAACATACCTTCTGGGGGTCTAGACTCGTCAACCCCAGGGGCAGGCAATTTCTGAATGCTATATCGAGTTCAGGCCTAAAAGTTTTGTCTGGAGGTGAACCAACATACTGGCCCACGGATCTCAATAAAACCCCCGATCTCATAGATTTTGCAGTTATGAAGAGCATAACAAGAGAACACATCATCGTTACTCCTTCCCTCGACCTCTCATCAGACCACTCCCCCACAATTCTCACAGTATTTAACATTCCCTTGAACCCGGAAATCTCTTACCATTTTCCAAAGAGGCATACAAATTGGTTGAGATACAAGATGTACATAAGCTCTCATCTGTGGCAAAACTTTTCTCTCAAAACACCAGATGAAATTCAGTCTGCCATCAACGTCCTCACTACCACAATGACAACTGCCGCAAACTTGGCAACTCCGCACAAGGTCTACGCTAAAACAAAAAATGACTCCTCATGTCATATTGAATCCCTAATCAAAGAGAAAAGGAAAGCGAGAAGACGATGGCAAAAGCACAGATCTCCCTACCTCAAAGCTTGTCTCGACCAGTGCAAGTCAAAACTGAGGTCAACTCAGAATGAAAAAAAAGAAATCTCCGAAGCCCGCTACTTATCTCGTCTAGGAGCCACACAAAACACTAACTATAGCCTGTACAAGGCCACAAGGTAACTACAGCGTCCTATAACGCAGGAGTCTCCAATACGGATGAAAGACGGAGGATGGGCAAGGAGTAGTGATGAAAAAGTGAAAGAATTTGCTGATCATCTGGAAGAAGTATTTACTCCTAACGATACAAACTCTCGTGTGAATCCAACGATCATTAGCCCAATGGTCACAAATCCAATGAAAATAAGTCTATCTCTTTTAAAGAAAAATGTTCTCTCGTTGAAAATGAATAAATCTCCTTACATCCTATCGACCCATAAGTTTACTCTCTATTTTATCTAAACTGTTTGAAAAGATCTTTCTCCAAATGTTGTACCCCCATATTGAAGCAAACCATGTAATACCCACGCACCAGTTTGGGTTTCGCAAGGGTCATGGAACGACAGAACAGGTACACCGTATAGTAACCCAGATCAGAAAAGCATTCGAAGATCGGAAATATTGCTCAGCTCTCTTTATAGACATCTCCCAAGCCTTTGATAAAGTGTGGCATGAAGGCCTTATTCACAAAATAGTCTCTTTTCTACCGGCAAATACCCACAAGCTCCTGGAGAGCTATCTGAAGGATCGATCTTTTGTAGTAAAATCGAAAGACTCTGTTTCAACTCAAAGAAAAGTTTCAGCAGGAGTTCCGCAGGGCAGTATACTAGGCCCTATACTATATACCATCTACACCTCTGACATACCTCTTCATTCCATTAATGGCTTCTAGACAACTGCAGTCTCATATACACACATTAGAATCTTGGCTCGAAAAGTGGAAGATAAAAGTAAATGCCACTAATAGTATACAGGTTACATTCTCTCTTAGACAGAACAATTGCCCAGCCCTCACTATTCACGGTAGTACCATACCCGTTCATAACCATGTGAAATATTTGGGTATTCACCTTGACCGACGTCTCACCTGGAAAAATCAAATTGACTCAAAAACCATACAATTGAAATTAAAAATGGCTCAACTACACTGGCTTATTGGCTCCCAGTCTACTCTCAGTTTGGAAAATAAAATCACCATCTACAAAACCATATTGAAGCCAATATGGACATACGGCATCCAATTGTGGGGAACGGCATCGGCTTCTAACATAAATAAGTTACAGAGAAGACAGTCAAGAATACTGCGCCAAATTTGTGGTGCCCCATGGTATATTAGGAATGTTAACATACACAAAGATTTAAACATTCCTTATATTTCCTAGGAAATAAAAAAATTAAGCAGGTCATATGTATCGAAGTTGTCCTCTCACTCAAACCCACTCGCTCAAAACCTTCAAAATTTTCCCGGTCATATACGGCTAAAAAGAAAGGACACGCTAGACTTGGTCCGGTGATAAACAGTACTTCTCGCCAAAAACAAGATCCGGCAATGGAAAAAATTTTTTTTTTTTAATCGTACCAGAGGTCATCTGAGTGCGGTTTCTCACAGCCAAATGCTAAATAACTTATCTAAACAAACTATCTATGAAAGATCTGTTAATGTAGTAGTTTTGTTAGGACCTCAAAAGTATATAAAATATTCATTGCAAATAAAATTTTAAATGAAACCGGAAAGCCTAGTAATGATAATTTAATGTTATAATTCCAATTGGAGTTATTAGCTTTTTCCACCTAACTTCGTCGTCTTTTTCATTGAGTGTCTCTAAATAAATCATAGAAACTTTGGTTAAACCCCACCTAGCTGCAATACATTCCGTATCACATATAACTCCAAACACTGCACCACATTAGGTATATGCAAGCATAAAAGTGAAGACAAATAAACCAGAAGGAAAACGAAAAACGGAAATACTTTTTGGTGGCAAGGACATATTCACACACTCACCCTCAAGCAGGAGCAGACGCCGCGTTATACGATGCTCCGCCGTCTGTCTGCGCCCTTTCATATGCAGCACAGACAGCCAACCAACCAACCAGCCAGCCAGCTAGACGCAATGACTGCAACATTAGTCGTTGCAGTAAAATGTGATTGTTGCAAAATGCAATTAAGACGTTCCAACTTCGTCTTTACAACCTGCAACTCGTGCTGTTGCAATGCCGCTTCAGTTGTTTTCCATTTCAATGGTATTTGGTTTTGTTTCTCCACTTTCCTTTTATGTCCTATGAGGCTTTTCCTGGTCGCAGTTCTCTATGTGTCAGCCGTTTTTCCCCCAACACAGACTGGGAGTACAACTGCTCCGAGAATGTTTAGAGATTTTGGCCAGCAAACGGCTTGTGGCAAGAAGGAACGATGCGACACAGCAATTTTTGTTGTTTATTTTGTTTAACGATTTCATTTTTCTTTATTTTTTTCACTGTCGATGTTGATGGCTGTAAGGATGTACTTACTCTATTCGTTGTCCTAAGTATCCAGACATTATGCATACAATTGTGAAGGGATCCTTAAATACAGCCAAGTGGAATGCGAACGTAAATGAAATAAATACTTTCATTTTTATTTTAGCCCCGACAAGTACAAATGATGAGGACTTTAAAGCGATGGAAGATGAAAAATATATTAAAGATGTGATCGCAACAGCTTGCTGGGAAGAAAAGGAATTTGAATGAAACTTTATTTATGCTCTGTCAGCTTTTAGTTCCCTGAGTTTTTCAGGGATTTTCACATGATATCTAAGGTATGCAGCAGTGGTGAGTACGATCAAAACAATCTTTCGGTGAGTGTCCTCTAAACCCCAGTAAAAAAGAGCATCAAGGGAAGCTAGAAAAAACCGCTGTCCGCGCTCTAGAAGTGGCGAAAAAATAGATAATTATCGACGAATTTAGCAAATGGAGACTCTTTAAATAATTTTAATGGCAATTTCTTTCTTTTAATTAAAATATACACAAATAATTGTTTTAAGTTATTAATGAGCAACATACTCGCATCTTGAAAATTTTTAAGAAACCAAAAAAGAAGTACTAAAAAGGTTTGATATTCTTGCAACGACTGTCGGTTATAACGTCTTTATTTCATCGATTCCTTCGATATAATTAAAATGAACTTCCCAAGAAGTAGAAAATATGCTCATATAGCATTTGTGGAAAATTTATATGGAATGATTTCCAGTTTTTTCTTTGAAACAACATTCGGAATCGTCATTGAACAGTATAGAGTCTAGAAATAGAATGTTTGTAAGTTCGGCGAACATAAAACCCAGTTCATACCTTACTCATGGAATGTATGGGAATTCGAATTTTTTGGTGAGTAAAGATTGCAAGAAAATTACTCTTAAATAGTTTCGCTCGGCTTAGAATAAAGATTGACTTTGAATCGTATTACTTATTGTTGTTAGTACCAGCTTTTGGGTTTAAAATGTTGTTAGATAAATTGATTATTCAGCATTTCAAAAACAAAAATGAGAAGTTATTAGATCTTACAAATAAAGTATTCCCAAACTCCAAAGAAGACAAGCCTTTCCAGAAGTGGATTATTTTAAGGGCGTGTTTGTGAATTCAATTTTGAGACTTGCTTGCCATAAGATCAAAAAGCAACGTTTTCTTCTCCAATGAAATATACCCAATAATCTTATTGGAAAAATCCAGTAAAAAATCCTACTTGTTGTCATCACTTTCTTACAAATGTATAGAAATTGGAGTCATTCCTTCCCGCAACTTTAACTTACTTAACTTACTAACGTATGCTGTTTCATGAGGAAGTTCAATTCTACTAAATCTATTTATCTTAATTATGAGAATGGCAAGCCGAAGCATCGGGGATCCTTGCATTCCAAGAATGGGATATGTAGGGTGGTGCACCAATTGTACGACAATAAGAAATTCAAATAACTTTTTTTTAACAAATGTTTTGTATTTAATTTTTTTAATTTGTTTTTAATGCATAAAATTAATAATAATAATTAATTCATTTACACATATGCGACACCTGATCAGAAAATTATTCATTGTGGCTAGAAATGGTTGAAGTCGGGATCAATGGAGACGATCCCGACTTCAACCATTTCAAGCCACAATGAATAATTTTCTGATCGGGTGTCGCATATTCTTTTAATGAACTATTTCAATTCAGGCAAATTCCTTGATATCGTTTTGTACACCTCTTACTCGACATAACCCCATAAAAAAGTCCTATGCATTTAGGTCAGGTGACCTTTAGGGCCGGCGGAAAGATGAGTTTCTCGATACTAATTTGTTTGGGAATTTTTGTTTGAAACACGGTCCCCATTGGTTTCCGTTTTGCGTTTGTAGCACGATTCGTACACCACCCTGTAGTAAAGTTACTCAGATTCAGTGAGCTTATATAGACTTGTCGGTTGCTCGACATCTGTTCGTTGACACATCAAGATGGCCGCCGCTCAAAGAAAAGCACAAATATGTTTGAGCACTAAACGCCCACTAACTGGCCCGCTGCCGTCAATTCAATTAGAGTACTCAAAACCGCAAGTCTACCGATTTTTCCAAAAATATATCTTTCAAATAACCGGTTTAACTGTTGTTTTGGTTCGATTTACAAGTTTTTAAAAAATAACGAACGAGTATTTAGGATAGCTATGTGTTGAAAACATAAATTTAAAACTTTTGAAAATACTCGGGAATTGGTTCTGACCCGGCATAATTTGCTGTTGTCGGCTTTTCGGACACTTTCACTCACACAGATCTTATAAGAGGTGGTGAAATGAAATTTTTACAATAGATGGCTTAGTAAGCTATGTCTTACGCGATCGTGTTATGCTAGATGGCATTAGGAAAGAAGGTTTACATACTCAAAAAACTTTTAAGACAGTTTTGTAATTCCTTGACTCAATATTGTTGGACCCAGAGTCAGTGACGGACATCAGCAAAGGGAAAGTACACCATTTTTTACAGCCTTCCTCCAATAAATCAACAGTTCAGGCTACTGAAAATGTGAACAGAGTTTATAGTTCTGCTACTGTAACAGCAAATCCTGCACAATTTTCGTTTTTCAACTCTGTCTCGGGAGTTTTGATGTCAACAATGCATCAAGCTCTGGAGGGCCAATTGTCAAAAATATCGACAGAATAATGAGAATCGTCAAGCCCAATCGTTATGTAAGCATTGTACCGATTGCCCCGAAGCTAAAAATTGCACAAAAATCATTAGGAACTATTAGAATAAGGTTGTGGATACAAAAGAAAGCTCGATATATGGATGCCACACGAGTTAACACAAGAAAAAAAGACGAAATTCTATCTGCGAATCGCTGTTGAACCGCAACGAAACCGATTAATTCGCCCATAAAGCGAGTGATAACTAGTGATGAAAAGTAGAAGTCCACGAGGAGTTTACGTGAGTCTCGCCGAACCCACCGAAAAATTGCCAGCATGTACAACTGCCTGTACTGTACTGTACTGTACAAATCATATAGGTAGTCCGGAATAACCTTCCAGATGCATTTACACATCTCTTTGGTTATTCCGCCCACAACAGATGACTTGCGAGACCTGATAGGCGTCATGGTTCCTACGATCTCAGCTCTTTCCAATTCTGATCCATTGGGTATCACCTCCGAAAGAAACTGAAAACGGTCGCTGTCGAACCGGGAAGAGCCGGCGCAAACGGCGGCCACACCAGTATTGATGGCCAGGAAGGTTTTGCTATATGCTTGGTGGAATTGGCAGGGGATCATTTAGTATGATTTGCTCCCCTACGATTAAACTTTTAACTCAAAAATGTGCTGCAGACAATTTGATCGTCTGAAAGAAGCAATCGCCCAAAAGCGACCACCTTTGGTTAATAGGAAAGGAATTGTGTTTCATCGGGTCATTGTCGGGCCACAAAACTTCGAAAACGTCTTGCCAGAAACTCCAGCAGCTTTACTGAGGCAACTTTAATACATTCAACTTATAGTCTAGACCTGGCAGCAAATGATTAACGCCTGTTCCTATACAATGCAAATGATTTTAGTGGTAAAAAAAATCCGCGTCAAGAGAAGTTTGTGAAAATCGATTGTATCAGATTTTTGCCAACAGGGGTCGAGGGTTTCTATGCGAGAGATATAAAGGAACAAAACAGTACATATTTGGCCCAAATCGGTGCACTGCATATGCCAAATAAAGTATTCAATATCATGCAAAAATAATGATTTACTTTTTACTTATATAAAGTAATCAGGTAGACTATACTCGTCAACGAATTTATTATTAGTGTTGTATAGGAATAAAATCTTGAATATTTTGCTAACTATAATTCGTTGAACACAAAGCGATTCTTAATGCAATTTCATTATTCTTTCTAAGTTGGTTTTACAGCAGTGTAAGATCCTGTTAAATCGCTTATTTGAAAATAGAGTTTTTGAAAAAAAGTGGAAGATCCTGTTAAATCGCTTATTTGGAAATAGAGTTTTTGAAAAAAAGAGATTATCGATTACGTGTAAAAATAACCTGGTTTGACGGATTTCTGTTTGGGTTTTAAACACTCTAATTCTCCGAGCATGATAATAGTTCCTCAATCGTTTATTTGCAATAAAAGGCTTTGCTTGATCCTTCGTATTATTTAATACGATGCAACAGTTAAAGTTCAGATATGGCCGGCCTACATATCAACAGTTTACAGTTTTCTTTATTGTCGCAGAAAAATTCTTTCACAAATAACATCGTCCTCGCAAGGCGAAGATCATATGTGGATTGTTTTGGACTTAGAACATTTTTGAATGATCAAGTTTCGGTGCATTCACTTGTGGCATACTCCACTGAAATTAAAAGACACCACCGCATTACGAACGGCAGGCATCACCATTGCTAATCATCACAGCCATCAGTATCAGCACCACCAGTAGCGGCGTCAACGGTAAAGGCTCTGTCATTGCCACTTGGCAGCAGTGCCCACAATAAGTATTCTTATGCCACATCACAAATTTTGTCTCTCCTAAGCGTCTGTCTATGTGTTTAGTTTTATTATTATAATTTTGTTCATTTAAATTTTTTTTCGGTTGTTTTATTTTCAACTTTATTTCTTTGGAAGTTTATGATTTTTTCTTTTTTATGTGTTTTTTTTTGTTTGGTTGGTTTTCTTTAGAATTTTATGAAATTTTATACTTTGCAAGTGTTTAGTTACGGCAAAACAAAGTTGCTTACAAAATCGACGTACGAGCCGCGTCCCATGTTGTAGTAGATCTCCATTCAATCGCTTCTTGTGTCAACTCGCTTTCTTATGCTTCGGCGTAGTTTTGTTGAAACAAAAACGGGCTCTCATACCATCATAAAATGCGCTTTTGTTCGTTATATTTGCATTTTTTTTTAAGACAATGCCAAACTCCAACTTAATTTTTCATATTTGTTATAATTCTGTAGTAAACGAATGTAAAATATCTGAGCAGGCTAACCTAATCTGCCAAAATGGAACACAATTTTCAGCAAAAATTTTACACAGGATTGAGGAAAAAATTATAGTTGACTGAAATTATGCCAAACGGAGAGAAAACTGTCGGAAACTAATTGATTGTGAAATCGGAACCCGTATTTTAATTTTTTGCAAAAATATTTTATTCGTCTAACGACAAAATATTCGATCGAGTTGTAAACAAAATAGGCTTCGACAGTTTCACAATTGCTTCGAATTTGGTTTAAGAAATGTTATTATTAATCCCAAATAAGTCTCTGTCATTTTTGATAAAAATTTGTAATTCATGTAATTCAAAAAACGTCACAATATCTGTTATTCTAAATATTGTCTATCACTAGCCATTACTTTTTCGATATTTTGCGCGGCTTATGAAAACAGATCTGATAGAAAGCTTAACCTTTTAAGGCTATCTAGAAATGAAACCAACTTTCGGTTCCTTCATATGACGTGAATGTGTTGCTTAAATAGGTTGTGTCATCATCGATCGAAACAAGTGATAACCAGAAGAAGTAATGTGAGGTGAATACGAAGGTTAGGCTAGGACTTCCCAATTGAGGCTTCCTAAAAAGGTTTTAACCAGCGCTGTAATATTTTGAAGGGCATTATCAAGCAATAGAACAATTTTGTCGTATCTTAAGCAGTAGTAAGCGTGTTTTCCCTTGAGTTCTCGGCCCAATCTCTTCGATTGTGAGTAGAAAACCTCAGTAACATTTCGGTGTAGGCAACTCATAACACATGACATCAAGTCAATCCCATCAAACATACAGTGTTATTCATTTTTCCTTTTGAAGTAAAGTTAAATAAAACACACATAAAGCTATGATTTCGATGAAACTTTTATTTCATTATAATGCTTGAACCGTGCCATTATGTACGAAATACAATGCAATTTAAATGACCGCCACTGGATTGATCGCAGCCGCGGATCCTTTTGAAGCAGTTTTTGAAAAAATACGGCTCAATGACACCTCCTGACCATAATGCTCACCAAACAGTCACTTTTTCCGGATGCAATGGCTTTTCTACAATCACTTCTGACATCTCCGACCCCCAAACACGACAATTTTGCTTGATGACGTAACCACAGAGTTAGAAATAAGCTTCATCGCTGAAGAAAATTTTGTTTAATTGAAAGCCCACGTTTGAATCTCCAATTTTGTAGTAAGTTTTAACTATTTTTACACGTTCTTCAGTTGTTAGAGGACCATATTCGTAATAAAAAAACTTTCACTAAATAGATAACACTTGAGATGACAGGTATTTAACAGCTGACAACCTTGCCAGACGGCTTATATATCACAGTTATGTTATTGCCGGAAGTCCGGCCTTGTAATGTGACATATTGAATCTGACAATTTCAACTACAATTTGATGCCGGAACCGTCTTTAGTAAAATGGCGGAGCATTATTTGTGCTGCAAACATAAAAAATTAATTCAAAAAGAAGCTATTTTAAACCGATGGTATTGCCAGAACCCTACAATATGAAATTTTACATCTGGCAATTTTTACCACAATTAACTAGTGGAGACATCTTTAGTAAAATGGCGGAACATTATTTGTACTCCAAATATCGAATGATAATTTATGTACGAGCTATTTAAAGCCGATGTCAGATGTCTAACCTTGCCATGTGGCATTTTGTATCTGTCACTTTTAACCACCATACTAGTGGAACCGTTCGGCGGAGCATTATTCATAAAGGAACTATTTTAAGACGATGACGTTGTCAGATGTCCAACCTTGCAATATGACATTTTACATCTGATAATTTTAACTACAATTTACTGATGGAACATTTAGGCGGAGCATTATTTGTACTCGCTATATCGAATGATAATTCGTAAAGAAAATGTTGGTTTTCAAATTCCCCAACGTTTGGCGATTATCCGCGTAAACACGGTCCTTAACGTTGCCCCACAAAAAAGGTCTAACGGCGTCAAATCGCATGATCTTGATAGCAAATTGACGTCGCCAAAAGGTGAAATAACGCTTTCTGGGATAAGGAACTAAAATCGGTCGTTGTTGAAACCAAATATTGTCCAGTTCATAATCTTCAATGCAGGCCAAAAAAGTCGGTTAATATACGGCCATAACGCTCTTGAAATTCGGATTATCCGCCACATTTTCACTAACAGAAGCAATATTTTCGACAGTGTGTACATTGCGATGATATACAGGTTTGACCACATCCATAACGCTTCCAGTCTCTTCAAATTTTTTCATAATCTTGCCAATCCCTTGCTCAGTATGAGGATGTCGATTATAACGACCATAATCACCCCGTAATGCACGAAAAGTGCTTACGTTTGAGTCATTACTTTTGCAGTAAATTTTAACCATTTTTACACGTTCTTCGGTTGGTAAACGACCCATATTCGGAAATGGCAAACCTTTCACTAAATAAATAACAATTCAGATGAAGAATTTGGCAAATGGTTTCGAACAAACAAAGGACACTTTTCAGTTTTGTATACTCAAGTAACAGCGTTGAATTCTGTTTCAATTTTGTCGCCGTATGAAGTGCCGATTATCTTCTTTATCGTTATGAACCAGTTTCCCAGGGTTTGAAAATTACACGATTCAATGCGTTTTTCGTACGACCGAAATACGCCAATTATTTGATATTCCAAATCTGGTTTCTGCTACATTTTGGGTATTTTCATCGTCATCGGTTCTAAGCGCCTCTCATGTTTTAACTTAAAAGCTCTTCTTTGTAGCCGTCGGCAAAAAAATGTAAGTTTGTTCACCCCAGTATGGTATCACCTAATCTTAGGCAAATTCTTCATTTTAGCGTTAACGCTTTGTCGTCGGTAATCTGAGCGAAATTCATGCTTACACATGTTTAATTTACTCGTATAAGTTTACTAGTGGGCCAGGCAGAGGCCTCATTATTGCTTATTCATAAGACGGCTCTAATTTGGAAATTTTGAAAATACGGAAAAAAATCGAAATAATCGTATGGAATATAAGGTGTTGTAATAAGAAATCCATAATTTTTGCATGACATCGAATACTTTATTTTGCATTGTTATGATGGATGATCCAATTTATGATGCCATTTTGAGGGTAATTCTATTGTGCCCCTGACAGTCGGTTTTCATAAACTTCTGTTGAGGCGTATTTCTCAACAGTGAATTCATTCGGTACAGACAGTAACAAATTATAGTCACCTGACGCCTGTTCTGTATTTTAAGCTACTTGAATAAGAATTTCTCTACCAATCTTCTGAAGCTTCTGGTGACTCCCTTTCGATGCGTGTGGCCCGACGTTGTCCTGATGGAACAAAATTCCTCTCCTATTAATATAAGCTGGCTACTTCAGGCCGATCGCCTCTTACAGATAGGACATCTGTCGACAGAATAGGTCCGAAAAAAGTTAGGAGAGCAGTTTATAGTGGGTGATTTCCTGCCTTTCTGTTGAAACATGCAGCAAAACCTTCCTCACCGCCCATACTGGCTTGGCCACCGTTTGCAACAGCATACTGCGATTCGACCACGCCCCTTTTTACTAGGCATTGTCGTAAGTCACCAACTTTTCTTCATCAGACAGGGATTCGCAAATGGAAATTCGGGCCATGAAGTTTTATTTTGCATTAACCCGAACTTCTTTTTGCATCCAGCCTTATTCATGTGGTTGTAAACAGTTCTTTATGCAATGTTTAGTTCCTCAATCCAAATATTGCTGACATGACAGACGGTAAGGCTTGACGATTTTCCTTATTTTTTTATCGATATTTTCGACAATTAATTTTCACAGCATGGGACCAAAATTGCCCGTGATTCTCTGTCAAAGTGTCAGGAATATACATTCTATTCACATTTTCAGCTGATTGGCTGACGTTTTCGCCTGTATGGAAGAAAAACTATAATCTACCTATATGGTATATTTTGTCCGTGCTGGTGTCCATCTGTGAAGCGCTCTCAAACGTTACTGAGACAAGCAATCACCAAACTGTCTGAGTGATTTTTTTGAGGGCAAAATGTTATCTTTCCAACGCCATCTAGTGTTTATATAATACGAGCTACAGATTACCAAAGCCATCTATCGAAAAAAAAATAATGGATTTCCTTGTAATATACTTTACTTAGTTGATTTGCTTTCACATTTATGCTATAATGAGGTGCATAAAATTGGTATTACCCAAAGTAGAGGCAGGAAAATATGTCGGATGGGAGATAAATTCCGCATGTTAAATAGACCAGTAGGCAATATTTGCTCCCCCAACTGATGCTTTAAAATATTAAGTTCGAATATTAGAAATCAGCGGAATTTGGTGATTCTTTAAACAAAACTTTGTTTCTTCTTTTGCCCACAGCAATGTAAAAGTCAAAGTCACCTAACCAAGTCTATGGGGAAAAGGTAGAGTAACGCACACAAAAACCAGCCCAAAGATAAATGCAAATAAAAGGTCTTTCTCCTTTCGCTGGTCTTTAGTATTGCAAATCCTTTTCGCGGCATAAAATGTAGAGACAACAACATCAACAAAAACATTTCGTTGATACGCAGTCCAAACTAATCAGCCAGCTACTTTTGCCACACAGGAGACAGGAGACAGATGCTGCAACATACACACATATGCAGATAGACCGACAACTGCACGTTTGTATCCAAGCCAATCTTGCAGCAATCCTTTATGCAACATCAAAATTCCAACAGTTTTTCAACCCATCTCCCTGGGTTGGAGTGAAAACAAATGAAAACTGAAATTGAAGAACCCAAACAAACAAAGCAGAAGCACGAAAACAGTGAAAATAATATTTTGTGACAAACGTTCAAGGAGTCTGAGATAGATAAAACACAACGCCAGCGAAGAAGATGTTGTTGATGGCGACATAAAAGAAAAGTCTAACAATAAACAGCCACATGAAAATGCGTATGCCGGCACAATACCTAGCAGAAAGGACTAAGAAGGAACAGATAAGCGTTCTACCACGCTTGTCAACAAAGTTGCGTTGCAATCTTCCTCTAGTCGAGCGGGGAGAGCAGTAGCAGATTTTCATTTCTTACATGACAACGTTGACATTCACTGTTGTATTTTCAAATTCCTGGGAAAATGTGTACACCCACACAAAGGAGAGTAGAGATACGGCATGAATGAACTTAAGGTCGGAAAAATATTACAGATTTACTAAGAAATGCTAGAAGCGATGGTAAATAGAGCTTCGTATGGTTAATAAAATCACACACAATTGTCGTCAGATGGCTTTAATTATTGAAGAAAATACAGAGTGGAAGAGAGAAAAATATCCTTTTGGTAGAGAAAATCTCTACAAAACTGACTGTTTATTAGCTAAGATAATCCAGAAAATTCTGATTTATAAAGGTTATTAAAAATTTAACAACGAGGTTATATCTGTGCTCCAAAGCTGAATCGGATAAAGTGAGATTGGAACAAAATCCTTATTGAGACGCATATTTATGTTCAATCCAAATTTCAAAATTCCGTATAATTACAATGATTTTTCAAAACAGCGACTATTGCAAAATTACTTAATATCCATTATTCGGCTTCAAAAGTAAACTTAAGTATAACACACATAAAGCTATGATTTCGATGAAACTTTTATTTCGTTATAATGCTTGGTCCTTGCCATTATGTACGAAACAAATACAATGTCATTTAAATGACCGCCTCTAGATTGGCCGCAGCAGTAGATCTTCAAGTAGTTTACAAAAAAATACGGTCCAAGGACACCTCCAAACCATAATGCGCAACAAGCAGTCACTTTTTTCGGATGCAATGGCTTTTCCACTATCACTTCTGGGTTCTCCCAGTTCCACATGCGACAATTTTGCTTGTTGACGTAATCACCGATTGAGAAATGAGCTTCATCGCTAAGAAAATTTTGTTCTATTGAAAGCCGATGTTCGAATCACCACTTTTGTAGTAAGTTTTAACTATTTTTACGCGTTCTTCGGTTTTAAACGATCCATACTCGTAAATGGCAAAACTAAATAAACTAAATAAATAATACTTCAGATGACAGGTATTCAACAACTGATAGACCGGTTGTTTTAAAACCACTAATCTCGAAATATTAATATGAAGGAGACTATATTGTTTGTGAGTATAGCTCATGTTATTAAACTCCGTTTTGAAATTCCGCGTATTTCAAATATCATAACAAATTTCCATAGTAACGATTTCTCTCTAAAACAAATTCGGAGTCAAATCTTTTACTTTTGTCAGCAAAGCTACACTTTCTGGTGAAAAAGTAACGCAAATTGCTCAATGCAACATAAAGTATTTGTTCAAAAATTAAATTATTTGCATCCTTTGAAAGGGGTATGGGAGAGCTTCTCACATTCAGTGAGCTTACACGCAGTCCAATTTCAGACTCATTCACCTAATTAGAGCTGCAGTTTAGCGATAATGTCGAACGTTTACAAATTTGAGAAGTAGTTATTAGACTTATCGATTACTCAAACAGTTCGTCAGACACAGTAAGGCAACTGCGCTCAAATAATGATAAGCTTCTGCGCAGGGTATCAGACCTGCTACTTTGAGAACGGAAGTCAGGATCAATCAAAATATATATTATTCGAATTTATTGTATCTGCTTATGTCAACGAATTAGTCAATCATTAAAATAGTTTTCAAAGTATTTTCTGGAAAAGAATTCAGTTACCGGCGCGAATTCTCTTTTGTGCCTTCTAACGAGAGGAATAATATTAATAATATATTAATAATATACGATAATATTACATATTTGTTTAGTTGTTTATATTATCAATAATATTTATTTAGTTTTTTTTTTTTGACCAGAAATTCGTTCACACTGTAAGATAATGCTGTATCGTAATGCAAAATCATTGATTTTTTTCGAGAAAATTTATTTTTCAAACGCTGCGTAATGATCAAATAATATTCTTTATTTACCATCTGACCTTTTGCAAAAAATTCCGAATGCATAATACTGCGATAATCAAAGAATGTGGTCAACATTATCTTGCCTTCTGATCGCTTTTAACGCAGTTTTTTTGGTTACTATTTTGGCTCATGCCATAGCTCATTGCTTAGTTTGCGTATCAAACTTGTAAGCTCTGTTCTATCTTTAGTTTTAAAATGTTTTACTAAAGGGGAGATCGGAATTGACTCGTTCTAGTACGTCTTTAACGATCTTTACGCTATCGAGTTCTTGAAGAAAATTTATGTCCTTTGAAAGTAGTTGAGCGGTTGCGCTTTTCATACTCAAATAATCGTATACGAATTGATAGAAAGTTCAACCAGTATATCTCTCAGACTTCAATGGTGATTTTCCGCTAGTATCTCCTTCACTTCGTCGACGTTAAGTTCAATTGAAGACGTTGACGGTCGATCGCTTTTGAGTGCACTGTAGCATTCACATGCACGTGTTTGTGGTACAGCCGAATCGTCATAAGCCTTCTATAAAATGTTCAGTAATTCGACAAAAGAAATTCCATCTGCAATACAGAATTTGAGATAAGTTCTTTGTTCGATATTCGATATAATCAACAAAACATATTTGAATAAACTGAAACTAAACTAAATAACAGATCACGCTCAAAGTCCGCATCAGTAAAGAACGAAATAGTGAAGGCAAGAAGAGTTTTGCAAGTAGATTTTAATGTTAAATTGTATTTATTGCACTAATTTTTTATGTTTCATCAGATGAAGCACTGAAAATTAATTAAAACAAATTTGTATTGGGACAATCCCTTTAAGCGGACTTTTTAAGTGATCAATCCCCACTATTTTTTGATAGAATATGTTGTAGTGGATCGAATGTAGTATCGATCGCCTCATAATTACTATTAAATTAGACGATGTTCGCCGTCATCTTCGAAAGATATGAGACGATCTCCATCAAATTGTTTTAAAGAAAACATATGTGAAACGACTCAAAGTTTTAAAAATCATTCTGAAAGCTTCAAAAGGTTTTATCAATTCTCCAATTTTCAATTTCGTACATACAATTTTGAATCCCGTTCTAACAACTACATCAAAATTGTAATAAATTTTAATAGTGTTTCATTTACTAGGAATGAATATATAAAAGTTGTCCTCAATTAAAAAGTTGGTTTTGATTCAATAATTGATTCTTTGAAGCAAATATATCAAATGTAGGGGCGGAGACCTTTAAAATTGTGGTTTCATACCCCGATAGATTACAAGAAAACGCCTGGATAGTTGGCGCGCATTGGTTCATTTTGAAATAAATCATCATTCATAGTTCTTTAACTGTATTGATTTGTAATAGAAAAAATCTCGAGAATTCAATGAATACTCGTATGTTTTACCAAAACAAGTTGTGTCGCGCCTATTAGAAATGTGAAATAAATTGTAAAATGGAACGAAATCCTGTATTAATGGATCATCTAATCATGAAAATTATTCAATTATGCTCATTCGGAAGGAAATTTCCAGACAGTGAAAAAAATCGCAAATTTGAAGAATCGCTGTAGTACAAATAAGGTAAATACTCGAAAATGGTGTGTTCCAGTTATTAGAATGATACAATATTTGATTTTCAGAGGAGTTGGCATTAAACGATCACATTCCAAAAGCATCAACAATTTATTTTTAACAAAAAATCAGTGATTTTTGATTTTTCCAGCTGTAGTCTCATTTGTAATATAGCGATTTTGTAATGGTCGATTGTACTATACATATACTTTGCTTAATTGGATGATCGACTAACACAGAGTTTGACCATATTTCAATTTTAGCAATTTTTGTTATTTTAGCGATTTTTAAAATTTTTTTTATCCTTCTGATCTTAGGTAGAGGGTATCGTTTGTATCACAGCGATTTTCAAATTGTCGATTTTTCCCATTGTATGGTAATATTATGTACTTTGCCTGATTGGATGATTTACTAATACAGAGTTTAACCATATTTCAATTTTAGCAATTTTTGTAATTTGAGCGATTTTTACAATTTTTCTATTCTTTTTATGTTAGGTGAAGGGTATCGCTTGTATCAGAGCGATTTTCAAATTGTTGATTTTTCCCACTATGTGGTAAAATTATGTATTTTGCCTGATTGAATGATTTACTAATACAGAGTTTAACCATATTTAAATTTTAGAAATTTTTGTTATTTCAGCGATTTTTAATTTGTTTTTATCCTTTTGATGTTAGGTGGAGGGTATCGTTTGTATTATAGCGATTTTCATCTTATCAATTTTTCCACTATGTGGTAAAATTATGTACTTTGCCTGATTAGATGATCCCCTAACACAGCGTTTAGCCATATTTCAGTTTTAGCAATTTTTGTTATTTTAGCGATTTTTAAAATTTTTTTATCCTTTTGATATTTGGTGGCGGTTATGGTTTACTATAAGCCTCCGGAAAAGTTTGTCAATTGTATTATTTTCATTACTGGATGCTTCCTTTCTGAGTTACAGGCATATTTAAATTTGAGCGATTTTTTAAGTTCGTCAATTTTTTTAAAAATTATTGGCGCTATATCAAATATTGCATTTTGTTGCAACCCTTAGAATTATTAAAAAAAAGGTTATTTTCACGATTGGACTCATTGTTTACGAGATATGACGGTTTGCCTGATTTTAACATATTTTGAAACAAAAATGAGCGCGGGCTTGCCCATGGGTTACAAAAGGCTTTAACGAAAAAATATTCGAAAAATTACATGTAAACATGTTATTCTAACATGTATTACCATGTTTTGCCCTTCCACATATTATGTAATTTTCGTTATATATGTGAATACGTGAGCCGCATTCATGGCTCATAGATAAAGCTAATACTCAGTTCTCATGTGTAATGAGAACGCAACATCTCCTATTTCTTACTGCATTGATTCATAAAAAATCAAATGTTACTCATTACAGCTGTGGCTCATGAGCAAAGGCTGTTACACACTGCTCATAAGCAGTGAGTAAAGAAGACAGATCATTTCTCACATCTGTGACTCATGAATAAACGTATTTACTCATTACTAATGAGTCGTTAGTAATCCAATCTACTCACGAGCAGCTTGCGGTGAGTGAGTTAGTTACTCATTATTCATGAAACGCGAACCTTGGTAATGTCTTCTAAAAAGGAAACAGTGTCACTTTCTTGCGAGAAAATCGATTTAGTAGCTATAGTAAGGATTGAAGATATGAGGAATCGCACTGAGCAGTGAAGTGAAGATGAAGTTTTTTCTCGAAATTTAATTTTTTACTATTAATATTTCATTTTGTTTTACCAAGATCTAAAAATTACGATTACAACTTCCTAATGAGTCAATAGTAGTACAAAATGGAATAGAGAGTTGATACGTTATTTGAAATTTTACAAAAATAGTATCCAAATTAGTCATCGCAAAATTACCTTTGTATTTTTCGTTGTTTCAAACCTTTGGTTTGATTTTATGGAGGCTTAGCCAGATTTTTATACATTGTTTTAAGCAATACCATCTATGCAGTGAATTTAATTAAAAAAAATTCTGACTTTTGGAAGCTGTTTTAAAAGAGTTCAGTTTACGAACTGTCTTTAGTGTTTCCAGCCGGAGAAAAGTCAAATTTGCCCATCTAAGTCTACCAGTCAACTTAGTCAATTTTTTTTAAATATTGGTTATAAATTCTGTTTCTGACCAAAAAAATTTTATATTTGACTTGGTTCACAGATGGCTTAAAAATTGCCAAAGTTTGCAATTCCAAAACTCAACCTAAGTATCTCAGAATTATGATACATTTTTTCACATGTTCCATATTAATTCATGATAACTGCCTTCGTCGTTCAGCATTTCTACAACATTATAATGTTGAATTTGTCAATGACATCAACCCGCATCACCAACAAAATGAATAAATGATGACTGTGAAACTTTTTGGATTTCTTTGGAATTAAGCGATAAAACTAACTTACAGTTGCGGTCGAAAAAAGAAGAAATCAACCAGCTTACATTTGTCCCTTCTGCCATGGCCGTCTGTCCACTTCGCCCCACATGTTTGACTCTAAACATTGTGGTCTGAAATTCATTGAGATGCAATTGCAAACAACTGCAATCGCTGCAACCGAAGTTCGCATGAAATCAGTTTTTTGCCAAGTGGTTTTCCAGGAATTCCATCATGTAAAAAAATGCACCAATAAACAAACTTGCAAGTGTTTTATCAACACTCCCACCGTGTTGAGGAATTATGAAATATCAACAAAAAATATTTTCTTTCGATTTCTTGTTGGTTGGCAAATAATTGCAGACGACCAAAGATTTCACAGGCGAATAATTTTTCAAAAATTGTTATTCAAAAAATAAAAAAAAGAAAAAAATGAGAGCACATAAAGCAGAAGAGGAGGCAGCAGTTTTGATTTACTTGATTACGGAATATTACGAACAATTATTGTTTACTTTTCAAATTTTTGAATAAAAATATAAATAAAACAAGAGCTGTTGGGGGAGAGCAGAGGCAGCAATATTAATCTCAATTTTAAGGACCTAGCAAATTGTTTTTAAGCCAGAGCTGTTTCTGGGCTATCGTGAAGTTTCAAAAATATTTAGTTTCATGGTTTTTTTAAACGCAAATTTGTTTTCGAATTAGAGAGATTAAATTTTTTATTAGATCTGATGTAGCTTCTGAAAATAAGGACAATTTAAAGATTGTACGTCGATCAAGAAAATAATTTCTTCCAGAACTTTGGCCTTTCCAAATATATTGGTAATAGTGCCCAGACATTTTGGACAATGGGCGCAGCAGCGTAGATTTCAGAGCAAATATAAATCTCTTAGTTGAAATAACAGTTTACTAAATTTGGAAATTTTGTTTGAATAAGCAGTAAATGGATATAAAATTAGTTGTTGTTCGACTGAATGTTGTTTTTTTTTTTTTGAATTTTGTAAATTACTGTAAAACTGCTGTTGTTGTTTTACAGTAAAAACTGTTTGTTATTTGTAATTTGCTGTACCTAAAACTGTTTGCGAAATAATGCCAATAATTAGTTTCATTTTATTTATTTTTCGTTTGTTTTTATTTATTTATCAATCCTGTAATTTAAGCCCCTCGACAAAAATTAATTTTTGAGCGAAACTCAAATCACAGCAAAAGCAAAAAAAAAAAAAGGAAAAACTATTTTTATTAAATACTAAATGGCAATTATGGAAATTAATCACGCTGCATTTTGAAAACAATCACTGATACCTCAATAAATGAAGGTGGAGTTTCGAAACAATCAGATGGACAGCTTAGCAGTTTATGGTGCAACATAGCAGAAGGTCCCAAAACTAGCCGGCCTAACAAAGAAGACACAAAAGAGTTGGGAACCATTTTCTTTATATTTCAACATAATGCCATTTTAGATCGATACAGTTCTTCCAACGATATTCAATAGCTTTTTAAAATAGCCATCAACCGCCGACTCCACCCCTTCATTGTGGGAAATCTCTTACAACCGAGCCATTTTTTCAAGTTTGGAAATAGAAAATAGTCCGAGGGGGCGAATAAGGTGCTTGATGAAGCAATTCAAACTTCAATTCATTTATGTTGGCCATCTCAATAGGAGATGTTGGAACTGAGGCATCGTCTTGAAGAAGTCCACGAGAGTTTAACGTTAGTCTCGCTGTGAAGGCTTTACCCACAGTGTGCGACAAACTAGGCATATTACAATGCGATTGCCAACGCCCCCCTGGGATAGCCAAGTAAAACTTGGACTATCTAGAGAAAGGGGCTGACAATTTTGGTGCTATCGCATATTGTCAGCCCTTTCTTCGCAGCCAGGAGATACCAAATTGATTATGCTAGTACGCTACTCTATGGATCTGTAGCATCCGGTTGCAATGCAACACCACATTCGAGCACAAAGTCTCTACCAGCGATTTTGGTATCAACCACAACTCGCGCGATGCTCTTACTAGGGGTCCAAATGATCAGACGGGAATTCAGTCCCGGGGCCTCCTGATCTCCACGCTACGGCCACCGGAACAACACTTTATTTTTCGTTAGATACAGCCATTTTTCCATAATTTCATCACGTAAACGCTGCAATAAATTAGCATAACATTCGCCTTTTTTTCTTTCTGATGATAATCAATGAAAACCTCATGTGCACCCCAAAAAAACAGACGCCATGACCTTGCCAGCAGATTAAACCGTCTTTGACTTATTCGGACACGATTATTCCATTACAGTTCACTGGTTTGATTGTTCCTTTGCCTCAAGTGTGCAGTGGTGCACCCATGTCTCAGCCATGGTTATTAATCGACACAAATACTCTACTGAAACATCTTCACGACGTTGTTTTTGTTCTATTGAAAGCAAGCGCGGCATCAACCTTGCGCACAGCTTTCTTATACTCAAATTTTTGGTCAATATACGATGTATAGCACGTTTTGAAATGCCTAGCAATTCAGCTAGCTCACACACCTTCAGCCGACGCACGCACTATCTTCCAATACCATTTTGTGGATTTTCTTAACCTTGTCTGACGTGGACACATCAATTGGTCGACTACTACGGTGTTTATCTTGGCAGCTCGTACGACCTCGTTTAAACTCTGCTATTTTACAGTCGTAAACGAAGGAACAGACTCCTCCATAGTAGAATCTAGTTCGGCTTGGTTGGACTGAGAACTTTCAAATGGAATCATTGAATTATATAACGATGGCCAATTTTTTTTCGATGTTTACAAATTCACAGAGATCGTCGACTTTTGATGGCTCAAGTAAAAATACTAAACAACAAATAGAAATACTAAATTCGATCAAATTTTGAAGATATCATGCTTTTGATAAACTCACTCCTGAGCATCAAAACGGGCGACGTTGCTGTGCTCATTCCGGAAGCTCCCACACAAATTGATACATTTAAATTTAATTTTCCGCTGCAGTTCCTAATTCATTGTCTGAAGTTAATTAAATTTGTGTCAACTTTATTGCATTACGCCGTTTGGGTGTTTTTGGTATCCTATATAGGATACCAGTATGGGATATAAAAAAAAAGAAAAACGCAACAGCGCTTAGCGAAATTTGCTTGGCACCAATTTATGAAATGTTTATTCATTTTGTTTTGCTCTTATTCGTAATAATTTTATCATCCATTTATACCTACAAAATAAACGTAACTTATTGTTCGCGCAATTGATAAACTAAAATTAAAATTGAATGGAAACGCATTGTGTTTGATGGATAACTAGGAAAATGTAAGTATTGTTATTATTTTAGAAATCTGAATTCTAAGGTTTTTCTTAATAGCTATGAGTGGACAATGACGTCCATGAAATGAAGGATTTACTGGTAATTGTTGAGACCATTCTGGCCAAGCCCTCTTCAATATCGAGCTTGTCCGAGAGTGAAGGTGGCAGTGAAGACTGCCGCGATAACTTTTGGGCATCGTGAAATTTCTTGACGGGCTGAACACAGAAGAATTCAAAACCCACACTAGATTGGAGAAGAAGACTGTGGTGTTTCTTACAGGCAAGTGGAAAAAACCATGTGGAAAGCGCATTCTTAAATAGTTGCGTATTGAGCAGTGACTCCCATAATAGATTTGTTGGTGTAAAACCAAATTAGTGTACCTGCTGGCTATATTGTTTGATTCTTAAGAGCGCTATTTACCCTTTACTTTTTGCAAAGTGCAAACCAAAATTCACCAACTGATGTTTGCAAAAAATTATCAACAACAACTGTATTTACGTTATATGATGTTCTCCTTCTTTGTTTACTTTTGCGTAGGAGAACTTGGTCGCATTGTTATTTGCAATACTCTTCTACTATTTTTTATACAACTTACTTTTTATAACTTATTAGCGTATACCGGATAGCATTTGCATGACGAAACGGTTGTAAGATACCACAAAAAAAAAAAAAAACGCAACCACTGCTGGATTAAATTTGAAAAATGGTCGAAATAACAACGCCCTCTGCGATAGTTCTCGATTAAAGCAGTGGGTCTTTTTGAAGTAGTTTTCCGAACACTTTTTCGCACATTTGGTGCGGTATCGCGACGTAACTTGACGAATGTTGGTTTTCAAATGCTTTAACGTTTGCGGATTATCCGGGTAAACAAGGTTTTTGATGTAGCCCTTAAAGAAGTGTAACCGCATTAAATCGTTGATCTTGCAGGCCAGTTGATGTCGCCGAAACGTGATATTACGCTTTCTGAAAATTTCTTAAGATCAATAAAGTCAAAATCGGTCGTGCTGTGTATCACACATATCTTCCAGTTCATAATCTTCAATTGCAGGCCAAAAAAGCCGATTATCATACGGCCATAGTGCTCTAAATTGAAATGTGGATTACACACATACATTTTCATTAACAAAAGCGATAGTGCGTACATTGCAATGATGTACAGCGCTGACGACATTTGTAACGTTTTCAGTTTTTTCAAATTTCTTTATAATCTTGCCAATTCCTGTACAGTAGGTCGATTATGACGACCAAATTCAGCCCGTAATGCACGAAAAGTGCCCTCACTTGAATCACCACTTTTGCAGTAAGTTTTAACTATTTTTATGCGTTTTTCGGTTGTTAAACGATCCATATTCGTAAATCGCAAACCTTTCGCTAAATAAATAACACTTTCAATGACAGGTATTTACAGCTGACAGCTTTGCCAGATCGGAGGTTTTGAAACCACTAAATAGAAAACACTATATAATTAAGCACCCATCAAGCATTTAGTGCTAATAGTAAGTATTCAGGGTACCACACAAGAAATTAATCGATTAAAAAAATCTGTGATCTCTCTGCATTTTCCAAGCAAAAGAACATCAGAAAGTTGCTACTTCGCTCTTCTACTGTGCGTTTCTGACAGCACTCACACTTGTGTAGCCATACAAAGGACGTTGGATGAAGGTATATGTAAATCAGTTCACCTGACTGAAATTTCTCTACTGATTTTTCGGGTTCTATTAAATAATGTTCATTTCAAATTTAATGTCCTTGCGATGGCAGCCGCCGTTTTATGAAAATGTAAAACTATGCAGTGGATTCGGTTTCTAACATGGATTGAAACAGTTTACTCTATACTAGTTTAGGCCGATCTATATATTGGTTATCTTTGGCGATTTCTTATAGTGGAACCATTTGGTTAGTTGTTGATTAAGAGCTTCCATAGGCAGTTCCTAAAACCGAATTCAGTCTTTTATGAAATACCTTCGAAACTATTTCTTTAGCCACTACAAAACAGCTAACTTAGTGACGCATATACGAGTACTTCAACCCTTGGATGAAACATCGAACTCGCATATTTTCATTCGCCCAATTTACCCAATTGATATATTTACTCATTTGTTTAATAATAAATTATAATTTTTAATAGTAATTTTTAGTAGTAATAGATCATTAATCGTTTCATCCTTTACATCAAAGTATATCTGGTGTTCAAACGCATTTCTCCTGATGTCGTTTGGAAGATTTCGCATTCGTCTCTTGATGCCAACATAAATTGATAATTTATTCTAAATGAATCCAATTAATTCATACGGGGTAAGTATTCCTACACCACTCACCCCTCACCGCTTTAGAAGGCAATTTTGTTAATTCAACGCACTAAATAGTTCTTGAGAGCGAAATTAAAACGCTTTGAATGTGCAAAGCTGTTTGAAAACGCCTTTCTCGAGTGCGTTTTGAGAGTGTTGCATTTTCACCGGAGCCTTTGATGGTGGCGGCATCTAAGCTTTGACTCTGGCTGATTCATTCAATCTGAACGCTGAAACCGCTCGTTTGTTTGTGGTGATGACATGGCAGCGCCCTCTTGAGTTGATGTTGCGCAACTACTTGTATTGGTTAAATATGCAGGCGAATAGAGAAAAATTGTGCGCACACTATACTTATGTATGTATATGTGCTATATAATGTTTATTTCTTTTCAATTTTTGCATTTGCCTGCAGTTAGAAAACTTATGCGACAGGAAAAAGGAAACTGAAACGCATAAATTCCAGTGAAATGGAATGAAAAAAAAAAAACAACGAACGAAGTGAAAAATAATACATTATAATAGAGAAAACGTTGTATAAAATATAAACGCAAGTGCTCTTGACACGTTTACAAAAGAAATCTGGAAATCACATTCACCCAGCCATCATCCATCGTGCGGAGAGAAGCGTAATGTGCCACGCAAGCAAAAGTAAAATTATGCACGTAAGCTAAGTACAGAGGTTAAGCCATGTGCTATTAAAGAGGTATGGTATGGAAATTTGAGGTATTCGGGTGATGCTGAAAACATTTATAACTGATAAAAAAAAACAGTTCTGTGATGCTAACTCGACTAAGTTTTCATTTCGGCTAGCTACTCGTGCCATATTCTTTTCACGATGAAAAAATCCCAAAACATATTGTTTGCTTGTGAAAAAATTTCACGGCATTGCCAGCTTTTCTTGTATTGGTTTCCAACACTTAACGTAATATAATTTATTCCATAATATATTTGCAAAATGGTGTTTTTTTTTATTAATATTCATTCACTATTCAATTCATTGCTGTGCAAATCTACTGTCCATTATCCATTTAGTGCTTTCAAAACCATCGATCTGGCAAGACAATCAGCTGTTATATGTTATGAACTGTTATATATTTAATGAACGGGTTGCCATTTACGAATAAAGATCGTTTACAACCAAAGAATGCTTAAAAATAGTTAAAACTTATTACAAAAGTGGTGATTCAAACGTGGGCACTTTTCGTGCATTACGGGGTGATTGTGATCGTCATAATCGAACTCCTCATACTGCGAACAAATGTTGTATACTCAATTTTAATATGTAATGTTTGGGTATTCAACTGCAGCTTATAAAATATCGCTAAAAGAAGTTTTATGATAGTATGGGACATCCACTTAGTGGTTTCAAAACCGCTGCTCTGGCAAGGCTGTCAGCTGTCAAATATCACATTTGTCATCTAAAGTGTAATTTATTTAGCGGAAGGTTTGCCATTTACGAATTTTGATCATTTAACAAGCGTAGAACGCATAAAAATAGTTAAAACTTGCTACGAAAGAGGTAATTCAATCGTGGGCTTGCAATAGAAACAAAATTTTCTTCGGTGGTTACGTCAACGAGCAAAATTGGGGCGACTGTTTGGTGCTCATTATGGTCTGGAGGCATCATTGGGCCATATTTTATCGAAAATGCCGTTGGAGGAACCTTAAAAGGATACACTACTACGAACAACCCAGAGGCATAATGTCAAGGTCGAAGTGTTATTAGTTTCATGGAACTCATAGCTTTATGTGTATTTTACTTACATGACTTTTTTACTTGAAACCGAAAAATCGATAACCCTATATAATGACATGAAAATGTACGTTATTCCTATTCCAGTGTTGGATAACAACCAAAAAACAAAAGGTTGAAAATGTTCCTCCCATCCACTACAATGTTTTTTATATGGAATTTCACCGTAAAAACTCAGATTAGTGTCAACCTTTAAACGGCAACATGAAAAATGTTTTTGGATTTTTATCTTGTTTTCTCCAAATAACCATGTTGCTGAGCCCTTTTATTCACTTGCAAATTGCCATTTGCCGGTCAAAAACGTTTTGTTGTAAGTGGTAGTGGAGGACATGATATTCTACGTATTTACTTATCTAGAAGACGACTGGTATGCACTTTTTTATCTATTGTATAGCGCAATTGACATAAAATACCATCGCTCCGGTCTTTGGCACTTCTGTTTCTATTCGCCACGCCAAGTTTTACCAGTATTTCAAGAGCCTGATCGCTCTAACGATGTCTTCATGGTCGAAGATTTTTCGTGCTGGAACAACGCAAAACGCAACAGTCGCCAAATTTTGATGCGCTTGACAACATCGATGTCATCACATAGCTTATATAGCTTATAATTCATGGTTTCAAATATTTTCGAGATTATTTTTGTTCAGAAGATTGCTGCAACTAATTTATCTGCTTGTGTCATAGTCCAGTATTTTGTGCTACACTACAACACAGGTAAAGCCAATGTCTGGTACAGCTCGACTTTTATACGACGAGAGAGAATTAGCTTGCTTTGTTCATAGGAACATTTGTTTCCAGGCAATACTATTTTCCCAATTAACACTTTGACGTAATTAACTTTATTTACAATGGAACCTGCTTTACCTATCTGTGACCAGATTTCCATCTCTTTACCTACAGAAGAAAAGCTCTGTTCCATACTCTTTTCAACGTTTAGCTTTCATTTTCCTCGGAGATCAGGAGATAACTACCCCGCGTTGTTTTCAATATTGCCAATCATGCCAATTGACGAAAATGACGATGTAGTAATGGAAATCGTCAAGTCCGACCGTCATGAGCTCCGGTAACTTGTGTTGTGCACCCACCTTATGGACCGAAACTGGCACAGGGTGCTTACATATTGTTCCTGAATGAATTTGCTCCTGAAAGTTCGGAAAGAATATTGAATTTCAATAAATTTGGCAGATTTGAATGGGAGGTCCCAGAATAATCAAGCCAATATCGCTTATGTTTAATCCTGGTCTTTCAAAAAGTATCAGGCATTGCCAAGATTTAAGAAAACTTATTAAGAAACTTAGAAATCTTTAAGGCAGACAGACTCAATTGACTTATAAAATTCTGAAACATATTTGATCATGGGACCGTAAACGTTCACTTCTGTTTATCCATTATTGTATTTTCATCCGGAGGAATGATCATTTGATACTGTAAAAGTGTAACATCCAGAAGGAAGCGTCTAAAATACTGAGTATATTTTGATCAAATGTGTTTCATGACTTTTTTAAGTTGATTGAGCGATGCATCTCTGTCTGGCTGACTGGTGGATATATTAAGTGTCGTAAATCTTTAGGGAACTTTTTGGCAGTTGGCACATGCTAATATTTTCCCAGTTCGTATTCTTCAATTTTCCGAAATTAAATTTCTTCCCTATAACCTCTCATACCTAAACTGCAAACAAAAATTTTGTCTGTTGTATTTTTTCATAATTCCTGGTTAACTTTGAAACACTCGACCGTTTAACCCCATCCCTCCTAGTAGCTCCCATACAAAGGACAGATGTAATCCTCTTCTGTCTGTGGTATCCTTTAGAATGACAGACGTAACCCATATATTCTTGGCTTCGTATCATCGAAATTTAGTCAAATCGGGGTTTTAGAATGAAAACGATCCCATTCTGGTACCTTTTATACAAAATTGCCTGATTTTTCAAAATGCAATCAATCTTCTGCTATTTCTAATTTGTTGGCTGCATTAGTCTAAATTTTAATCCATTACATTGTTTTACAATTTTCTACAATGTTATTGAAAAATCGATCAAGTAACCACGCCCCTTCTGGTACCTCCTGTACAAATGATCGATTTAGTCCATATATTCTTTCCTCCATATTTTTCAATCGATTCTAGCAAGTTTGGGCAAATTTGAAAAGTATCAGGCGTTTGGTAATCTAAGTTCTGAAAACGAAAATAGGCGACGTTGCCATGCCCTCCCATACAACTTAACCGATTTATCGAAATTTGGTTTACCACTGGTAATCCTTAATTCGCAGCCTAAAATTATTTAAATTCTAGTCAATTATATTGCACGATGATGTCAATTATACTGCACTACACTGCTGGGTAAAATGTAGAAAAATCGACGGAATAACCACGTCCTATTTCCCACACAATCTATCTAATTTAACTTATATATTCCTAGATTCGTATCTTTCATTTTACTGCACTCTATTCAGTATAATTGAGATTGCATCTGGCTTTTAGTGCTGCGGATGGAAAAGGATTGTACTGCCGTGCCCCTTAGGTACCACACATAAAAATATGTTGATTTAACAAGAATCGGTGAGCCTTTTGAATTTCCCCAACAGAGGACTTCAGAAAGCTGTTGTGCTTTAATTCTGAGTATTTTTTGCAGCAGCACAAATGGACGTTGGGTCAAGGTAAGTCAGTTCACCTGACTGATACTTCTGTGCCGGTTTTGTGTTGAAAAACCTTCATGAGAGGATTTCACAGTCAAATTTAAAATACTTAGACATTAGGAAATTCCATACAGCCTTAATTTAAGGTCGAACTAAAACAACTTTAGTGTAGTGTGGAACTGAAACGAATTAAAATTCGTTTTCAAAAACAAGTTGCCATTGTTTAAATAGTTCAAAAGATTGATATATCAAAACAACAGTAACAGAGTGGTTTATTCAAAAAATGTGCTTACAGCCCAATACGCGATATAATCCTGTGCAATTAAGGTTATAAACTGTGAGCGAAATATACTGTATCATCTTCTAACCCCCTGGTTATACTTCCCTCATAAATATAAATAAGATTTTTTAATAAGAGACCCATAAAAAAA
>JAHXMU010000023.1:1772240-1794980 GCA_019455685.1 Philornis downsi
TGGAGAGTTGGCGACACTTTGATGTGAAATGCGCGTATGCTGAACGTGCAACGCAATACGCACAATGCCGTGGCTGATGACGACGCTACCTGACCGAAATCGATTATTGCGCCCCCAATTTGTAGTGCTGAGCTGGGGAAACCAAAAAAAGAGTAACGTAATTGTAACAAAACGCGACGTTAAAAATAAACACGTATGAGACACTTAAGTGAGAAGAAAAAACATGTCAACGTGTAAAGTGATGGTGAGCGGGGTAACGTTCGGATATGGCTGGTGAATGAAATAAAATAAAATGTAACAGAACGGAAATGCGTACGAAACCAAGTATTTCCCCCTTGTGCTAAAAGAGCCCAGTCCGTTCGTATGCAAAGCAGCTCATTCACATAAAACCGAATTCCGTACATTGGGAAGAATGGACGGGGGTTTTGAACACACATACTCGTACACACACACACTTATGAAAACTTATGCTGAAAAGGGTTTGTCGGTAAGAACTGGCAAAAGAAACAACAGCACATCGACAACAACAAAAAGCCAAAAACTTGAAAATATTGCCAAAAATTTTCGAACTTCATGCAACACACAAAGAAACATTACATTGTTGTACAAGTACATTGTCGTACGAGTGTCCGAGTATCCATTCAAATGTTTACTCAGTTGCATCATCGTGTTCTGGTTAATGGAAATTTAACCCTTTTTTCGGACAAACCTCTGCCACCGTTGGCTGCTGCCAGGCGTTGCAGTCACACAGTTTGGTTGACTGGATGACTGGGCTTGTTGCAAGAGGCACTTAAGGTACACAAAACGGCATGGGAACATGAATGTTTAACAAATTTAACAACACACAAAAAGAAGAGAAGAACTCCGCATACAAAAATAAGCAAAAGAAAAAAAACGAATTGCCAAAAAAAACTTTTTTTTGGGAAAAGAAATATAACGCAGGAAACCTAATAAAAATTCAAGTGAATATAACAAAGTCACCACAAAATTCGAAAGTTATAGCTGCAAGTCTGTTTGCAGTGGCAGCAAATAACATGTAGCATATCGACGTACAGATGTACGAGGAGAGGTGTGATAAAAATGGGACATTAGATTAGATAGATTAGATTGTAATGAGTTCTGTTACTCCGTGGGAAATCCAAAATAAAGCTTTTAAAAAGGCTTCCTTTGTAAACATACAAAATTAACAGAAATTTGAGGTACCGTGACCGACAGCTACACGGTGATTAGTACACCGAACATTGCGATGAAAGATGCCTTGCTGTAATTAATATTGGAAAAGTGAAGACAATCGTAACTAAAAATCGCCAGTTAAGATTGGAAGAGTTAAATTTCTATATTTCTCAAATCAATTCGTTTTAGTTTGAATGATTGTTCCAAAAGACCTGAATTTTTTTCCAAATACTCAATTCCAACCAACATTCCTAAAATGTGTTATTACTGGCGATAAGAAACAGACTTATGAATTTGACAAGCAAACCAGCAACAAGCTTCGCAATTGCGGCTTTTAATCAAAGTCGATCAAAAATTTAATTAATGTTGACTGTCTTCATTGTGATTATCGCGATGTTGTCCACTCGGAATTTTTGCCAGAAGATCACAAAGTAAATGAAGATGGTAATCAGGGTATAATGCGACATTTGAGAGAGCAAATTCGTCGAAAAAGACCAAATTTGTGAAAAATAAAACTTATAAATTGTACACATCGATAACTTACCATCTGACAAAGCAATCATTGTAAAAGAGTTTCTAACCATATTGACTGAGTATTGGCTCCGGATGACTCCCTTTCCCTTTCCAAATCTCAAATTGCTACCTCGAGGTAGCCATTTTTAGTCGATAGAAAATATAGAATGCATTTTAAAAATGGTAATTGATGATTGGATTATTCGACAGAAAAAGTGTATTATTTCGGAATAAGTAATAAATATTTTGCACTTTATTATCAATTTTTTTTTTTTTGACAAAACGTATAACCAGTGCAAGATTTCGATCAATTCGATTGCCACAATGTTGTCATATTGTTAGGTTAAACATGTGGCAACACCATAACCACGAAATATTAGCAATTTTGTATCAACATCACATAAGCGGGAACTTTTGCTTAATTCTTTAATTTGAAATAATTTACAATCGAGACTTATCGATTGCTTGTAGATGTATAGGTATATGACATGGCTGCTTTAAGGGAAAGAAGTTGTCGTTAACGACACATCACATCGTTTAAAATCGTTTAGAGATTATTCAAGGGAAGGAAATTATGTTTGATGATTTTACATGTGGAATGCTGTTTGCCAGGAATAAACGAAAGGTTTTGTTTTTGGCAGCGTTTGGTTGTTAATGATGAAAAATGGATCCACTATAATAATCCAATAATATCCATAAATGGATATCATAGGGACCATGTGGACACAGTTCGATACCAACAGCAAAGCTAAATATTCATGGGAAAAAAATATATTTTGTACACTTCAATAACGGAATTCAATATCTTTCGATTTAACATCATATTGAGAAGTCATAAATTGGATCGATTCCTCTATAGCATCAAAAGATGAGACTTGTGAATCTATCGGCGCGGTATTCGTATGGCCCTAGAAGGATGAGAAAAAATAATGGCTAGTAATGGACAGTGTTTTGAATAGCAAATAACAAACGGCCAATTTTTGACAAACAAAGACTGCTGAGAGTTATTTGTAAACGATCTCAGTGATCGTTGTAAACATGGAAGAAATGGTCACCGCTATTTAATTCAATACTTCCATTTGAAAGGTCTCAGTACAACCAATATCAACCTAGCTAGATTCCACTCTGGGGAAGGTTGCTCTTTCGTTTACTACTGTAAAATATTGGGTAGCAGAGTTTAAACGAGGCTGTACGAGCTGCCAAGATGAACACCGTAGTGGGCGACCAATTGAGGTGTCCTCGCCAGATGCTGTTAAGAAAATCCACAAAATGGTATTGGATGATAGTGCGTGCGTCGGCTGAAGGTGCGTGAGCTAACTGAATTGATAGCCATTTCAAAAAATGCTATACATCGTATATTGATCGAAGATTTAAAGATGAGAAAGCTGTGCGCATGATGGATGCCGCGCTCGCTTTCAATAGAGCAACAACAGCGTCGTGAAGACGAGAGTGTTTAGCGATGTTTCACCACAGGGAAGTCGAACTTTTGCGCCGATTTATAACCATGGATGAGACATAAATCCACCACTTCACACCTAAAACAAAGGAACAGTCAAAGCAGTGGACTGGAATGAGAGAATCGTGTCTAAAGAAGGCGAAGACAATTCCATCTGCAGGTAAGGCCTGCACAGCACATGGATTATTTTTATTGATTATCTGCAGAAAGGAAAAAACGGCGGCATTGGCGGCGATTATTATGCCAATTTATTGTAATATTTAGGTGATGGAATTATGGGAAAAAGGCCGCAATCGGCAAGGCAGAAAGTGTTGTTTCATCAAGACAATGCTCCTGTTTGCACATCCACTATTGCTATAGCCAAAGATAATGAATTAAAGTTCGAATTGCTTCATCACGCAGCTTATTCGCCATACTTAGCTCCTTCTAAAAAAGGCTCGGTGGTAAATTATATGCCAACAGTAAAGAGGTGGAGTCTGCGGTTGATGGTTATTTTAAGAAGTTTGACAGTTCTTACTATAAACAGGGTGTAGAAGCTATTGAATATTGCTGGAAAGAGTGTATTGAGCTAAAAGGAGATTATGCTGAAAAATAAGGAAAATTTTTCCCAACTTTTTTGTGTGTTCTTTGTTAGATCGGCTAGTTTTGGGACCGTCGCCGTACATCATATGAAAAAGCCGAATGTTTGATCTATTCTTCGATAGCGTCAAAAGATAAATCTTTTGAATCCACCGGCGCGGTATTCGTACCCTAATAGAAGAATGAGAAAAAATGATGGGGAATTGTGGACAGTATTTTGAATAACATAGAACAAATGACCAACTTTTGAGAGTCATTTGTACCTCTTTTAATTTCAATTTGTGAGTTTTATATTTAAATCTTTGATTGCCAATTAATATGTTATGAATTTCAATTGTTTTGCTTTGGGTACTTATTGAATAATAATCAAATTTATTATTAATATTGCTATGTTTTTAACTGAATTGATGTTTCTCGAATAGCAAGCTGAATTTGTGTTATATTTTGATAAAGAGAAATTCAATTAAAATTCCAGTTGGATCTAATTAAATATGATGGATTTACTTTCTTTTTGAATTAAGTTTGGCAATGGCGAAAATGCTAGCTCGTACGAGTATATTATTGTTCAAATCGGCCTTGTAAGGATTTCTATATTCTTTGAATTGAATAAGTAAAACTTCAAAATTTTCGAAAATAGTCAAAAATTTCTTGCGATTTCCACACCGACCCCGCCCTTACACAGCAACTGTGCACAGCGTTAAACCCGAAAAAGTACTTATGCACACAGTGTACAAGCGACACCACTCATTCATCCCATACAACATATCCTCCATCACATGCTCAAAAAACAAAAAGGAACTCATCATATTCACATGATACGAATATCCTCCAATGAGCCACCACCACTGCCATCACCACTACCGGGACATTTTTACATTTCTGACGCTGCTTCTGCTGCTGCGATAGAAATCTACACCATCCCGCCTGGCCCAAGTGCTGTGGAACAAGTAAGAAATTCGCACAAAAAACAACTGCCGAAAAATTGGGACAAAAGCTAAAAAAGGAAGATATCCTTACACACAGACACACACACACACGCACGGGCGCCTGGAAGTGTGCAGGGTACGAGAAGAGGAAACGTCAACGAAATGAAAATATCTATACAACAACAAAAGGCGAGCAGGCAGCGAAACATACGAAATGCAGATGCAGTTTTATAGTCCTCGTGTTGGAGGAGTACCTGAGGGAGGATGCTGCTACATGCAACTTTTGGCAGATTAACCGTGTTGCAGTCACAGGTTCATTTTTGGTAGTTTTATTATTTTTGGTTTATACTTTCGGTTGTAGTTTATTCTTTTGTTAATTTATCATGTGTTGTTCGCTGCTGCTGCTGCTGTTGCTGCCGCTGTAGTTGGTTTCTTTGTTGGGCAAAGAATTTTGTATGCACTCCAGAGCGATGGTGATGACGGTGTCTCTCTGGTGGTAGACGTGCGGCAGTGGCGTTGGCGCGGCTGGCTGAAGGGTACCCCAGCTATGGTTGGCGTTGGCGGTGGCATGGATTTCTGTTGATTTTAGCGCCATTGAAAGTGCCACAATTGATCTCTGATATGCAGACACATTCAATGCGAAGCGTTTTTGTATTCACGTTTGAATACTAAAATGTACGAGTTTTGTTATCGAACAGAAGATATTCCTTGAAGTTTTTAGCAAAAATTTTTAATTTTCAGGAATATCGTTTTAAATTGAGAGGAGGTAAATTATGATGTCGGAAGAATCTGTCTTAGAATTAATACTTTATTTAACATAACACTTGATGTGGAAATGAAAAATATAGCAACTACTAGAACTGAATAATATCGAATGAATAAAATAAGGGAATGTTTTTGCCACTTTATTTTAGAATGGCGCGCATTTCCATAACGCCAGCTATTTTGGGAAAATCCTAATTTGAAGTCTCTGACTTCTGGTTGGGAGCAACCAGACCCCTTTTGCAGAATTTCTCTTACAGCTCAAGACCTTTGACAAGCAGTTCCTGGTAAAACCATCAGATATCCATCTGGTAGTAGTTAAAGTAAAAAACCGACCAGTTCAAATAATCTAAATGACATGTTAACCCCAATAAGTATTAGGTAAGCAAGTAATGTGTATTTCTGAAACTGATCTCCTTTACCTTCCGATCAGTGTCTTCACAAAAATCGAATGCGAGTGCCTAAGATGACTTTTTATTTATTCATTTTCCTTTATTAATTCTTTCTTTTGAAATTCACAATAAGTACTCAAATCTTAATCCTATCTTAAACTAAGTATCCTGCCATTGCCGTATCTTATTTTTGGAAAGCCGAAGTTTGCATTTCCGGCCCAAGTCTAGCGTGTCCTTTCTTCTTTGCTGGGCATGAAAAGAAAAATGTTAAAGATTTTGACCGAATGGATTTGAGTGGGAGGGCAACTTTGATATATAAGACCTGCTTAATTTTCTTATTTCCTCGCAAATATAAGGAATGTTTAAATCCGTGTGTATATTATCATCCCTAATATAGCATGGGACACCACAAAATTGTCGCAGCTTTCTTGATTATCTTCTCTGTAGCTTATTTATATCGGAAACTGGTGCCGTTCCCCACAACCGGATGCCATATATTCATATTGGCTTCAATATAGTTTTGTAGATGGTGATTTTATTTTCCAAACTGGAAGTGGACTGGGAGCCAACAAGCCAGTGGAGTTGAGCCATTTTTAATTTCAACTGAGTGATTTTTGAGTCAATGTGATTTTTCCAGTTAAGACGTCGATCCAGGTAAATACCCGAATACTTAGCATGGTTATGAACGACTTGTGTGATAAAAAAATATATCACCGTGTTTGATAAAGAGCATGCTGCATATATGAGGGAGCTCTAAATGAAATAGAGAAGAAAGATGCACCCCCTTTTTAGGCAAATGAAACGGCTGTGGACATCGATAGGTACTCTACCTTTGTACCTACCGATATCCTAGTTCTTTGCCCAAAAATTCTACATGAGATCCAAAGTAAAGGTAATGGATCAGAGTTATCCCCCTATAGGAACAACTACCGAAGCCTGCTCGTATACAGAGAAATTGTGGAAACAACACTTCCATAATTTATTGAATCCTGATGCCAGCATGAGATTGTCCACGAGCAATCCAAAATGAGATCAGTGTAGTAGTATGATTTAAGGACAACAAAGATGTGAGTGCTGATAGTCTTTCGGCTGATCTGTTTAGGACCGGTGGCGGTTAGTTGATAGCAAGTAATCTGTTACTAAATGCAGTTTGGTTCAACGGATACATGTCCCATAATGAAAGAACCTATACTGTCTTTGTACTTTACCAGTACGACTTCATCCCTAATAAATCGGCAATTGACAAAGTATTCATATTTTGGTAAAAATCGTAGTTGAGTAAAAAATTTCCTTTCAGACAACAGGTATTCCTGTTTACTTATAGTTGCCTTCGACAGTCCAATACAGCAAGAATTGTATGCAACCAAAGCCACAGCGTACATGAAGGATGATAATGGCCTGCACGAAGTTTTCAGTAATGAGTGGTAATAATATTACTGATCCTCTTTATTCCTTTTGAAGATTTAGGAAGCAATATATCCTCGACAACATTCTCTTCGAAATGAATATGAAGAAAGTGACGGTAAATGGAACTATTATTAACAAAATTCAAATGCAACTTCACTTGCACATGCTGATGAAGCAGACATAATTAGCAAAGAAAAACTGCGAGATGCTGGTGGTGATAAACGAGGATAAAATCAAGCTATCTATTTTGATGAACAAAGTAAACCAGATCGGGATGCTAGCGTGAACGTTGACAACTATATCCTTTGACTGATGGATGAATTCATTTATTTCTTCTACGCAGCGAATAAAATTAATGTTATCAGCCTGAAGATTAAGAGAAGAGTAAGTAAAGTTAAATAAAACACTCATAAAACTATGATTTTGATGAAACTTTTATTTCCTTATAATGCTTGGATCTTGCTGTTATGTACGAAATACAATGTCATTTAAATAACCGTCCTTGAATTGGTTGCAGCAGTGGATTCTATTGATGTAGTTTTCGACCACTTTTTCGCACATTTCGTGTGGTATCTCGGCGATAATTTGACGAATGTTGGTTTTTAAACGTTTCAGTGTTTGGGGATTATCTGGGCAAAAAAGGTCTTTGATGTAGCCCCACAAAATAAGCCTAACGGCGCCAAATCGCATGATCTTGGTGGCCAATTGACGAAGCCAACGTAAATTTATGCTTTCTGGGAACTTCTCATTTAATAAAGCCAAAATCGGTCGTGCTGTGTGGCTCATGGCATCGTCTTATTGAAATCACACATCGTCCATTTCATAACATTCAACTGAAGATCAAAAACAAAAGTCGATTATCATACGACTATAGCGCTCTCAATTGAAATTCGGACTAACCGCCAGATTTTAACTAATCGAAGCGATATTTTCGACAGTGCGAACATTACGATGATGCACAGGACTGACCAGATCTGTAACGCTTCCACTCTCTTCAAACTTCTTTATAATCTTGCCAATTCCTTGAACAATATGTCGATTATGGCGACCATAATCATCCCTTGCTATACAAATTATATTCGTAAATGGCAAACCTTTCACTAAATAAATAACGCTTCAGATGACAGGTATTTAACAGCTGACAGCCTTGCCAAACCGGCGATTTTGAAACCACTAAATGGATAGTCCGTTACTTCTGGTACCTCCAATGCAAATGATCGATTTAACACCTATATATTCTTAGATTTATATATTTTATTTAGTTGCTTCGTCAAATTCGATATCGGTAATTGTTCAGAATAGAAATGGACGGTAAAAGTGTCTGGTCCCGCTGTTATTTGTAAGTAGAGGACTTCGGAAAGTTATAATTTTGTTTATTTTATCAGAGCATTGTTTGATCAGAGTGAATTAGTCTAAATATAGAATACGTGTAAGCTCAACGGATGTGAGAAACTCTTCCGTATCCCTTTATAAAAAGCAAGGAATTTGAGTTTGTTTTTGTAAAAACCAAGCGATTTTGCAGCAACGCAGAAGGACTTTGGGTGAAAGTATATACAAGTCAGTTCAGATGACTGAAATTTGGTCGAATAATTGAAAACCGGATTTTCTGGAAATTTAATTTTTCGAATAAGTTGATTTAGAGTACATACTCGTATGTATATGTATATTTGAACACTCAAAGAACAAAGATTGCCTACTCATAGTTTTGTCCTATTCATCTATATGGTATTTTTGAAATAGAATCATTCAAAAAGGTCTCCCTCCATTTAAATATCAGCTACGGTGTTGGTCCAAATGATGGCTGCTACTTAAAAACAAGTACCCTTGCAGTCTTGAATAAAATATACGAAAGTTTCTCAAATTCAGTGAGCCTAATCTTCTTCTTCTTAGGTGACGACTGGAATAGACATACTTATCTATTATACGCCACCCGTAGAAAATAATTCCAAGCGCTTTGATATTTTGCGCTTCTCCTCCAATTTGACACACCAAGTTTCGATAGTATTTCAAAAGCCTGATCCTCCCAACGGAGTTTTGGTCGCCCTCTTCTGCGCCGTCCATAGAGTTCGTTGTCGAAAACTTTTAGTGTCGCAGCCTTTGGGTCCATCCGCACAACATGATCCCGCCAACGCAATCGCTGTATATTAATGCGTTTGACCACGTCGATGTCGCCATATAGCTCATACAGCTCATTTCTCACGTGACGCCGATACTCTTCGTCAACGATGATGGACCCATATATTTTGCAGAGTATTTTCCTCTCGAAAACTACCAGTATTGATTCATCCGCTTCGTCATAACATAGGATTCTGCGCCATATGACAAGTTAGGCAGAACTAACGTCTGGTACAGTCGGATTTTTGTTTGTCGAGAGAGGGTTTTATCATTGAATTGCTTGCTTAGCCCATAGTAACATCTGTTAGCAAGCAATGCTCTCCTCTTTATCACCATGCTGACATCATTCGTTTTGTTTACAGCGGAACCGAGGTAAATGAATTCTTCCACCACTTCAAAATTATACTTGTTAACTTTCGCGTCCCAAACGAGTAGACTCTTTGTTCGTTGAAACCAATAACTTTGTTCTGTCCTCGTTTACCATCAGACCCATTTTCGCCACTTCATTCTTGATGCTTGAGAAGGCTGCAGTAACATGTCGCAGTTTTCTGCCAATAATGTCTATGTCATCTGCATATGCGAGTAACATATGGCTTTTGTCAAAGAAAGTGCCAGACGTGTTAACTGCAGCTTTCCTCATAATCATCTCCAACAGCATGTTGAAGAGGTCGCACGATAGACTGTCGCCCTGCCTAAATCCTCGTTTGTCTATCTTAGCCTATCTGTGAGCTTTCACGCATCCTATCTTTAAACTTACTGAACTGAATCTACAGTTTAATGGCGATGCCGAATGTCATAGTTGGACAAGTATTTGCTAGACTTATCGATTATTCTACTACTCGAAGTGGTCGTCATACACATCGAAATGACTGCCTCTTCAAAGCTTGTATGCTGGGATTGAACCCGTGATAATTCGCGCAGTAGTCGCGTGTGCTAATCATCGCCCCACGTTTTGTTTTTTATTGTCAGAAATTGAAAATGATTCAGCTAGGAGTACTGAGACTAAAAAATTGGAATCCGGCTCATATCATTAAAGCCTTTTCCATCACTTTCTTAATGCTTTTTTCTGACGTCTTAAAATTCCAAATAAAATCTGCACATATGATTGATTCTTTACAGCTATTCGATGCTTTTAGTTCATTCCGAAATAAACTTGTTGTCACAGCTATAGCTGTAGCAAAATTTTTGTGAACTTTAATGATTGATGATTAATCCAATTTAAAATGATATTCAAAGTCCACTGGACATACTATTCAAACATTTTAACTATAAACTTTCTGCTCGGTGTACATTTAGACAATTTTATTAATCATACCTTGGCACACATGTGCGGTCAGTCCTAAGTTTAAGCCTCCATGGTGTTCGCAAAGAAGTTCAATAACCGAATTTAACCCTCTTACTGTGGCTGTATCGGCCGAAATGGCGCAAATTCGGTCACTTCAAAAAGTTCACATAGCAAATTTAAAACTTTTGCGTTGAACCTTTTTGAAAACAATGTTTAACAAATCTAAATAATTTTCCAGAATTAACAACAATTTTATAAAACGCAAACTATCTGTCTGTCAGGCGGCCGCTGTAAAAGTTCTGATATCAAAAGATTTTTATGGTTTAATAGCAAAAATCTATTCGCTATTTAAAAAGGAAAAACGATGTTTAGAAAATTAGAACTCTTTCTCTCGAGGCAAATGTAGCCACAAGACAGCGCCACAGTTTGGTATCCAACATAATGATAATTAATTAAAATTCAAAGTCAGGGCTCGTCTGTCCGTCCAACTGACTCTGAGTATTCATCAGACATGTAAGAAATTTGCAAAAATTCGAATCGAAACTAGAAATACAAAATCCATCAGCCAGTGAAGACACCGAAGATGAAGGCAGAGAATACGATGGATGGTGATGATATAGATGATAATGGCGGGAATTGTGGTTGTTGTCATGGTTGTTGTTGCTATTACTGGCAATGTAAATTTAAATAATGCCAACAACAATCAAATTCAACACTTTAAGCGTTTAAATGTTGATTTATAATGCCAACAAAACCAACACATTTGGCCAAACAAACTGGGGCTATCTTAACATGGCCAGCAAAACCAAAAAAAAAAAAAAAAAACAGAAATACAGAAACACAGATCTTGACATTGTTGCTACGATGACTCATCAGTGTAGGAAACAATGGTTAGCTGTGAACGAATGCAACAGCTTTAAAAGTCACGAAATGTCAAAATTAAGCGCATTTTGCTTTCAAAACCAAATCACCGGCTCTGATGCCCTGCCTGCCCCTTGCTCTCTGCACCGAAATATAATAGAAGTTACCCTCGAAGTAAGTACCTTGAAATTTGCAGGGAACTTTGTACTTTTGTGGCAATCATTAATTTCTGCACGTATTAATTCAAGGTGTGCGCAGGTATTATTTTTCCCTCACTCCCGGAAATCATTTAAGTCGGGCTTTTTTCCGCAATGGTGTGGGGGAAAGGGCCACCAAATTAACCACTTACAAATGCAGATATATTTCAACAAATACGACTTTAAAACAAATGCAGCAGGGTACAGTTTTAATTGAATTTTGCACTTGTTCTCATTAACAGATAATCGAAATGTTAAAGAACGCAGCAGTGAGCAATATAAAAGCATTGCCATCAGCGACGAAGTTTGCACCGATAAATATCAAGACTACATACAGCACAGCAGCATGATATGTTTGAAAGACAATACTAAGGATGCCGAAGGAACATCTTAAGGAGATATTTGTTTAAGATTCCTCCGAAATATAGGCGTACCACTATTGGACATTTCAAACGAAAGGCGTAGAAAGAACCCTAAATATTCCACGTATAGTATAGGCTGTAGTAAAAAGAAATCCATGACATTTAAGGCTTTATTTGGCATAGCTAGAATGACTCGAAATAGTTCAAATATACATCGATTTATTCGATAACATGTTGGATTTCTTCAAAGTTAAGTTCAAAGGTTAAGCTGCTTAGGACTTTCATATTTACTTGCCTTTCATTTTATTTGCCCCCCCCCCCCCCGTGCTATGGCCGCCTATTCATCTGTCTGCCGATGCATTATTGCAAAGACATGAATATGAAATTATTTTTATAACGAAACTTAGTGGAAAGGTCACTATCAGTACATGTTGCAAATAATCCGTTCCCGAAGTCACAGTTTTCTTTTATAACTTTTCCTTTATTTACGATCCATTTATGACAAAAATAAAGAGCACATTTTACAAATTCCGTTGAGGTCTTTTAGAGTTGTTGTATATTTTTTTAATATGGATGTTAAGATCTTTATGTATATCTAAATTACTAACAAGCCAAGTAGCATTGAGACAAAATCTAAGCGTGTTCGAATATTACGAGGGCGACCTGACGTGTAGATAGTGCCAGTAGTTGGAAAATAAACTATTTTGGTGAAAAGTGTAAGCCTTTTGAACCAATGTTTTAAGTTTTAAGGCGTCACTTTGTTCAGTATTTGCATTTGAGCCATCAATAGTGAACGATCTGGCAAAATTGGTCCCGGTTATGTAAATTGGACACCATTATGTAATTTAATATTTTCATCTGAAAAGAAAGAAAAAAGAAACTAGATTCTACTCTTGGAGAGCCGACTCCTTCGTTTACAACTGTAACCTATTTGGTAGAAGAGTTTAAACAAGGCCGTACGAGCTGCCAAAATGAACATCGTAGTGGTCGACCAATTGAGATGTCTACGTTAGACACGTTAAGAAAACCCGCAACCTGGTATTAGATTATGCATAAGTTAGTTAAATTTGGTAGGCATTTAAAAAAGTGATATACATACATCGTATATTGACCGCAGATTTGAATATGAGAAAGCCGTGCGCAAGATGGGTGCCGCGCTTGCTTTCAATAGAGCAAAAACAGCGTCGTGAAAATGTCTCAGTAGAGTTTTTGGCTATGTTTCACCGCAATATATTCGAATTTTTGCGTCGATTTATAACCATGGATGAGACATGGATTCACCATTTCACACCTGAGACAAAGGAACAGCCAAAGCAGTGGACTGGAATGGGAAAATCGTGTTTAAAGAATGCGAATACGGTTCCATTTGCAGGCAAGGCCATGGCGTCTGTTTTTTGGGAACTGCATGGAATTATTTGTATTGACTGTGTTCATGATTGCACACTTCATTTCCGAGTTACTGGCGCTTATATATTTCAGCGGTTTTGAGATCATTTTTCCTACAGATCACTCATTTTTGCGATTGGATTCAGTGTTTCTGAGATATGCAATTTTTCCGATTTTGTTTAATATTTCGAAAGCGCATCGTCTGCTTCCCAGTATGTTATCCTTTTTCGTCAAATAACGCCTAGCTAATATCGTTTATTTGACATCTTATCTTCTGGCAAGGATTTTGAGGGCATACCACTGCTATTATCAAAGAAAACGTTGATTTTTTGATCAATTTAGAAGTGTTTTTTTTTTTTTTCGTTTTGGTTTCGTCTCAGTTGAAAGGCGCTATTTCTAATCTTGTTAAATGTAGGTTTACATATCAAACTCGTATATCCATCTTTCGTCACCAGTTATAATACTTTTTATGTATGTGAGGTAATCAAAAGTGGGTTATCTAAAACAACGTCAAGCTGTCAACTGTCGTGGTAGAAAAGCGCTAAACCAGAACAAACGATGGCCAAGCCAGGATTGACCGTCAGAGAGATATTGCTGCAGATTTGGTGAGATTGTCAGAAAGCTATCTACTATGGGCTGTTTTCCTACGACTAAACTTTCAATTCGGACTTGTATTGTCAACAACCGGATCACATGGAGGAAGCCGTCCAAAAGTCGCTAGCTTTTACCAGGCCACGCACATCGATGTGACTCGTCAGAAGCTCCAGGAGCTTGGTTCGAAGGTTCTTAAGCATCAACCTTTTAGTATGGACCTGGCATTAAGTGATTACCACCTCTTTCTTTACATGATGAATGATTTTGCCAACTAATATACTCGTACTCAATGCGAAAAGAATTGTATTCCATTCGCATAGCGCCAGGTCACAAACTTAAATAAGAACCGAGAGCTTGGTTGGAAGCTTTTTATGCATCCACCTTGTAGTTTAAACCTGGCACCTAGTATTTACGGCAAGTAGTCACTATTTATGACGTACGATTTTGCTGGTCAAAAATTTGCCTCATGAGAGGCTTTTGAATATTTACTGTTCTATAAGAAAGATATTACAAAATTACCTTCGAAATGGCAACAAGTTATCGAACAAAACGATGCATATTTGACCCAAATCGGATCATTTCAATTATGGTAAAGAAAGTCTTTAACGTCACGCAAAAATAATGGGTTTGTCTTTAATACAGCTTATATTAAATTTCATATTTAAGAATTTGTTCCCAAAAAGCAGTGCTAGATTAACGCTTCAATCTGTTACCAAAAACTCATAGCTTCTCCTTACATGTGATATGTTGCACCGACAAACCCCCGAAATCGTATTCCTTCGATAGTTGTTCTCATTATCAATTGTATATTTTGTTTATTATTCAAAAATTTTTTTCAGTTGCGTAAAATTCCATTTGGTATGAGGTAATTCCGTCCGACGGTCCGGCAGGCGTCTGCCAGGTTGAATAGTTTTTTTATGTTGTTTCTTTTCTCCTTTTGAATTGTCTACACTTTACGCTCTAAATACTCGCAAAATAATCAGCTTCAAAAGACGATACCAACAACTGTAACAAAATAAATTTAACGACTTTCCGAAATACAGAAACCATTTGTGTAGACACAAAATTTGCACGACCAAATAATGAGAAAATGCAGCACATTGAAAAGAAACAGGGGTTAAATGGACGAAAAGCCAGCCAACCGGCCGGCTGGAAAGTTTAACTCATTAACCAGCAATGATGGCCCAGGACGGTAAGTTTTATTACCATCACCAGAGCAGTATTGAACCGAACATTTGCTGCAAACTTAATAATGTCTCTACCAAACGAAATTGTATGAACAACCCCCAAAAATTGTTGTAGTACGATAAAGTTCAAATATAAAACACAACTATAGTTAACGCCGAAAGAACTTAAATTTCGTTATATACAAAATATTGAAGGTAATGTAAGAGAAACTTTTTTTCTTGCAACAATTTTTACATAAGGCGCGGTGAAAAGAAGTCCATTATCTTTCCAATGAATGGCTTTAGTAATCTGCATTTCGCGTTGTATAATTGCGATTGGTTTACGCTAGATGGCGTTAGAAAGATAAAATTCCTTACTCAAAAAACAGTTCAGCCAGTTTTGTGATTACTTCACCCAGTATTGTTTGAACGGGCGTCAAAAATGGACACTAACAGAGAGAAAATATACTATATCTCGCTGTATCTCGCGTTGTTTAATTGCGATCAGTTTACGCTAGATGAAGTTAGAAAGATAAAATTTCTTACTCAAAAACAGTTCAGATAGTTTAGTGATTGCTTCACCCAGTATTGTTTGAACGGGCGTCAAAAATCGACACCAGCAAAAAGAAAATAAGCCATATTTTATAGGTTTTCTTCGATAATGGTGATAATGCAAGTTAGGCGGGGTAGTGCTTATGGTCCTGATACTAAAGATCCAATCCATTCCATTAACTTTGATGAAAAGCCGCTTGTAGAAAATATCAATAGAATAGTGGAAATTGTCCGTTCGTCATACAGCCAGTGTTTTGATTGTCCAGAAACTAATCAATGCAAAAAAAAAACGATTGGAATTACTTGAGCAAGCCTGAATACTAAACTAATCTTGATGTATAGATGTCTCACGAGTTAATGCAAAAAAAAATACTTATGGATTGAATTTCCATTCAGGAATCGTTACTGAATCGCAACAAAATCAACCTATTTCTGAAGCGAATGGTGACTGGTTATGAAAAGTGGATCACTTATGACAACATCAAATGAAAACGTTTATGGTCAGATCATGGCGAGCCAACTCAAACGGTTGCTAAGCCAGGATTGACTATCGGTAAGGTTTTCTTATGTGCTACTCTTTATTCGAACCTGTACTGGCGACGAATGGATCATCTGAAGAAAGCAATAGGAGAGGAATTCTGTTCCATCAGAGCAATATTTGGCCACACACATAGATAACGACTCGCCAGAGCCTCCGGAATTTTGGCAAAGTTGGCAAAGTTCTTATGAATCCAGCTTATAATCGAAAACTACCACCTGTTCCAGTCTATAGCGAATGGTTTTGATGGTGCAAATTTTGCCTCAAGAGAAGCTTGTGAAATTCAACTGTCTCAGTTCTTTGCCAAAAGGGACGAGGGTGTCTATGAGAGACACATAATGAAAATACCTTCAAAATGGCAACAAGTTATCGAACAAGGCGCTGCTTATCTAAACTAAATCGAATCATTTTAACTATGCTAAATAAACTCTACATTGCCATGCAAAAATAATGGATTTCTTTTTACTACATCTTATAAATGCCGTTTATGATCAGCCTCAAAAAATGCGGTTTTGTAAGTCCTTTTGTCCGCACAGTTGGACTTCCTCGTTTAGAGACAACTTTAAGACGGAAGACCTTCCTACTGAAATTATAATTCACTTTATGTTAACGCTGAGCAAGCATGGCATTGATGTTGCATCTGTAAGGGTAAACCGCAATGCAATGCATTCACTGCTGTTGCCCCTAAAACAAGTGGCAAGCAAAAGCTACTGTAAAAGATGGTTGCCGTCATTCAGGCAATGTGGTTGGCAGACACAACAATGGCTCTCATTTGATGGCCGTCATAATAATAATAGTAATAATCATAACTGCGAAAACCGACTCCATTTACAATTAACTGGCCCTATTCAGTTATTTTCCTCGTAAGTGGTTAATGCAAAAATGTCCAAGGGATGTTCATTTTCAAAAGCGGCCAGTAAATATAGGTTAACGCTAACGTTTATGTAAATTTCCTCACAATGGAATTGTTTTGGAAAACGTTTAGGCCAATTAGTTAACAAAGCAACCATTCAATCGATGCAAATATTCCATTTATAATTTTATTACTTACAGCTTGTTATGGGTCACAGAGAGGCAACACGAATTTCAACTTACCCTGAAAAGGACAGAAAAATATGCGGTTATTAAGAAAGAAGGAAATATTTATTAAAATAATTAACAGCTATTTCAATCGATTTTCTATAGCAAAGTATAACCAAAACATTTTGACATACCTCCTTTCATCACATCTTACCGTTTTGACAAAATTTTATTGTATACAACCAACAAAATTCAACTAAAAGCTCCTGCTTTTTGTATAAGTTTATGGTAAAATTAAGATTAAAAAAATAAATAAATTAACTTTCTTCCTGTGTAATAAGTTTAGCCTAAATATTTATAAGAAATTCCTTTGTTTTAAATAATGAGAGGAATACGTACCCTCAGAAAGACAAGAATATATAATATATTTGTTTAAAATATCAAAAATTTTGATTAAAATTAAGAAATATTTATTAATATAATTAAAATCTGTGGCAGAATCCTACAGCGATATAATAAGTAGCTATTTGAATTCGGTTTTCTATAACAAAGCATATCCAAAACATTTGGGCAAGCCTTCTCTCATTACCTCTTCCCATTTTGACAAAATTGTACTTATTATAATATACTTTTTGCAAATAATTTCATAAAACTTAACCTCTATGCCACATTTTTGGCAAAAAAATAGTAAACAAAATTTATTACGTATCATTTATGCCCTATTTCTTCCCCGTTTTACATCTTCTAGAAACGATTTTTAGAAAACTAATCCAATGATTTTTGCCTGAGTCACTATTCTTGCCCACTTTTGTCTCTGCCCCCACGAACTGCTTTTAATTTGAATTTTACTGCTTTATATTGACTATTTGCGTTGGCTGGGTCATGTTGTGCGGATGGACCCAAATGCTCCGGCATGGAAAGTTTTCGACAACGAAGTCGACGGACGGCGCAGAAGAGGGCGACCAAAACTCCGTTGGAAGGACTAGGTTTTTAAAATGCTATCGAAGCTTAGAATTTTCTACGGGCGAGAAGAAAGAAGAAGAAGATATTGACTATTTCGCTCATCCATTTAGTGGTTTCAAAGTCGCCGTTCTGGCAAGGCTGTCAGCTGTTAAATACCTGTCATCTGAAATATTATTTATTTAGTGGAAAGTTTGCGATTTATGACTGTGGATCGTAAGAATTCGTAAAAATAGTTAAAACTTACTATAAAAGTGGTGATTGAATTGTGGGCAGTTTTCGTGCATTACAGGGTGATTATGGTCGTCAAACTACTGTTCAAGGAATTGGCAAGATTATAAAGAAATTTAAAGACACTAAAAGCGCTACATGTGGCCAGGCCACTGCCAAAAATATCGCTTACGTTAGTGAAAGTGTGGCGAATAATCTGAATTTGTTGATTTCATTACGTTCTCAGCAATTGGACCTATCTTATGGCGTACTTTGCATTTGGATTTGCACCTCCATCCATATAGGGTACAACTCACGCAACAATTAAAGCCCAGGCCGGCTGTAGGCTGGGTGCTACAGCAAAAGCCTTAACAGGCTAGTGAATTAAAAAATAAACAACATTTTCTTTAGCGATAAAGCTCAATTCTTACTCGGTGGTTACGTCAATAAGCAAACTTTTCGCATATGGGGCTCGGAGAGGCCAGAAGTGATTGTGTAAAAACCATTGCATCCGGAAAAAGTTGCTTGTGGTGAGCACTATGGTCTGGAAGTGTCATTATACCACATTTTTTCGAAAATGATGCTGGTGGAGCCGTTACCGTCAATTTAGAGCGCTATGGCCATATGATAACCGATTTTTTTTTTTTTTTTTTTGAGCTGCAATTGAAGACTATGACTATGACTGGACGATATGTCATTTCAACAAGACGGTGCCTCGAGCCTCACAACACGACTGATTTTGGCTTCACTACATAAGAAGTTTCCAGAAAGCGTCATTTCACGTTTTGGCGACGTATATTGCCCACGAAGATTATGCGATTTGACGCCGTTAGACTTTTTTTGTGGGGCTACGTCAAAGACCGTGCTTACGTGGATAAGCCTCAAATTTTGGGGCATATGAAAACCAACATTCGTCAAGTTATCACCGAGATACCGCCCGAAATGTGCGAAATAGGGGTCGAAGACGACCTCAAAAGAATCCGCAGCTGCAACCAATCCAAGACGGTCATTTAAATGACATTGTATTTCGTACATAATAGCAAGGTCCAAGCATTATAATGAAATAAAAGTTTAATCATAGCTTTATGTTTAATCATAGCTTTATGTTTTTTGTATTTAACTTGGCTTTTGAAACCGATTAATAGATAACCCGTTATTGGCACAATAAGCAAACTGCGAATTACCATCCTTCCAGACGATAGTACGATTTTCATCTCATTTCTTCCCTGGTTTTATCTCTATTTTATTTAAAATGGACGGACCACACTTTAATTTTTTTTTTTTTTTTGGTGATTCAAAATTCCGGAATTTCTTTCCTTCATTTGCTTGTATGTTCGTCACTTTCTTTTCTATTTTATTTCTGTGAGTACGAATTTGGAAATATTCATCCTTATCGCTTGATTAACTGTAAGAAGGATGTACAAATTTAATTAAATGTTTTCAGCTTAAGTTGTTTATTATTAACGTTAATAAAATTTGTGATCCCTTTTTCTTCCTGATATTTCCCTAAGAGTACGATAAAATTTGTACGATTTTCGGTATGATTTTCGTTGTATCCCTTTTTATACATCATAATAATTTTGTTGATTTTAGCTTCCGCAGTTCCCTGAATTCATTGAAGCTTTCCTTTCTAATCGCACAATTACGGTTATCACCCATTTTCGAGCCTTCACCGCTTTTTTCCCCTTTTCAACAGTTTTTGCCTTCTTACTGCCCAATTTTAATGATTCAATCTTTAGCGCTTTAATCCTGCCAATTTGTCATGAAATAGACATTAAAGAAAAGTGTTTTTAAATTATTTAGAATTTGTTGTTTAATCTCGCCGAATAGGCTGTGCCTGCAAGTATGTCCTTTTCACGTTTAACAAATGGCTGGAAATAAATTTCAATTACTTAATTATTATTATAAGATCATTGTAAAATATCTCAGAGAATACCATTAAAAAATCATTAATAGCAAACGCTAGAATCCCATCAAATAATTATTTTACGCATTACCAAGAATTTTCTTTATAAAGCCGCTGCCATTCCTTCCCCCCACTGCCGGGTCGCAACAACATCGTCATCAACATCAGCGGCTATGTAACGAGATGGCGCTACCAGACCTCACATTTATAACCCTTAATGTAAAGCCGGATCCAAAAGCCATAAAATAGCACCTGTATTGAGGGCCAACAAAGCGTCGACAACGCACTGAGCATCTGAAATCCCTTTACCCGTTCGCCATCAGGGATCAAATGAGTTCCATGGCAACTAAAACACTTAAGATCAAATTGCTTAATAAAGATCTGAGGCAGGCAATGGAAAGAAACCCCAAGAAGAATGAAAAATTGCGTGAAAAAATATGGGTAACATTAAGAGAAATGTAAAAGATAAAGAATGAACAACAGACAGCCGCAACGGACGGTCTGACAGTCGAGCGGACGGAGAGGGGCAAGAAAAAACAGTAAAACTCGCGGTAGCATTGATTTAATCATCATCAATTATAAAACGGCAGCATTCTACCTGTAATGACAGCTAAGCATTCAGACACTCCAGCCCCAACCCCAGCAGCAACTATACTTGGTGCCGGGGAGATGAATGGCCCGTTCCATAAGTCTCAATGGTAGAGCCGGTGCGGTGCAGCTTTGGCAGATGCCAATGCATATGTGGCCAAAGATAATTTAATGCGTATGAAATTATGAAGCCTCCACAACTCCAAACAATATTTGCAGTCGTACACAACATGACATGAATCTTTTAGAAATGTAAAACTTCTTAGTTGGAATAGACGTTTTCACAAAATTGTCGACAAACACGTAAACTTAGTTGCATGGAAATGCCATTCATCATCACCATACCCCACAACAGAGTTGCAGAACGCACTCCGGTACTCACGTGCAGCAATCTTTCCTGAAACGCATTTGATGCCACAAAACACACAACAGAATCAGAACTCAAAACATGTTTAGTAATCTTGCTACGATTGCATACGCTCACGCAGTTGAATCTTTGTTTGGCTTTTGTTTAGTAGAAATGCACAAAAGCATCGTGATATTGCCACTAAATGGACGATAACCCAGGGAAATATGTGGCGACCGTTATGAGTAGGGCGACTGAAATTGCTATTGGAACTCGATCATCGCTATCTCTAACTAAACTCGAAGCTAAAAGCTTCTAAAAAAAAAGCTAAGCAGTTACATTTTCCGAGGTCAGATAGCGTACAAGAAGTCTTAAGTAGAAGATTGATCCCAATGGGTTATCTGGAGAGCTGTTTGACATCGAGTTTTTTGTGGCTGGTAGATGATTTCTTCGTCAATTCAAAGACTTAGAATTCAGCATTAGCTGTATTTTGTGTTTTAGTATTAGCTGATAAAATTATCTTTCTGGTGTGCAATTTTGCTTAAAATATGGTTGCCACACTGATTAGGAGCGTTCAGAAAGATTGCGCAGAATTCTTTTTATATTCTTTTTTTCATTTTTTTAAAAGAGACCAAAAAATATAATAATACGAGCAAAATAATATGAGTAAAATATGTCCGTTTATATACTATTCACATGCCGTCCTGTTAATCTCAGAAGAGGTGGTCAATACAAACAATACTTCAATTTTGTACAGGGTGGCGCATAAGTAACGTTAAAATTTGATCAGTGAATACATTTTTTGTTTAATTTTTTTTTTTTGTCTCTTTACAGAATTGACTAAATAATACTTTGGAAATTTATGATGCAAAGGCTCAGCATAGAACAAAGAACCACAGTTGTTCAATTTTACTTTGAAAGTCAGCATTCGATTATTCAGATCATATCGAAATTTCTTTCATGTTCGAAATGCTCCTAGCGCTCCAACAATTTACCGATTGGTTCAGCGTTTTGGGCAACAAGGGGCTGTCTGTGATCTTCCGCGTGCTGGAAGACCTCGAGCAGTTCGAAATGAAGTGACCACTGTTCGACTGCAAGCAAGTATTGAGGAAAACCCCGAAACTTCCAACGGGCGACGTTGTCAACAGTTAGAGATGTCTAGGCGGTCGTTGCAAAGAATTTTATAGGATGCAATTAGTTCGCGAGTTAAAACCAAATGATGCACAAAAACGCATTCAACATAATCGCCGTTAACGTTACTTATGGTCCACCCTTTGCAAAACTGTTTGGTCCTTTCAAATAGGTTTAAAAAGCAGTACATTTCGATTTCTCATCATCGTGAACCCTACTCAAATTGACTGAGAATCCTTAAAAAATCATGAAAATGGTACTTTAGAATTTATAGTTATAGTTATAGTTATAGTTATAGTTATAGTTATAGTTATA
>JAHXMU010000023.1:1805477-1817363 GCA_019455685.1 Philornis downsi
AAAAAAATATTACTTACGCGAATGTCCCATGGGTTTCCAAACCAGTTCAACGTCCACCAAATGATCCATTACTAGTCAGTGAGTCCGAAACATCTTTCACCAGCAGTTGTAGTTTGTATCAGGCTAATGATGAATGCCATTCAGTGACTCAAACTGAGCTGAATGGTCTAATTCGGATTTGCATTTAACCAAGCAAGACGCAGAATAACTAGCTTTACGCATGCAGCAGTGGAAACATTTTGCAGTTGGGACAAAATTAACAATCTATAGAGATAGAAGCTTGGAATTGGCTGCATATTTTAAAGAGAAACCCTCTATTCTATACTGTACTGATGATGGTTTATTTCAAAAAATGAACCAGCCATATAACAAAACTGAATGGAGATTATTTATTGATGGCTCTAAGTGTAGTTTAAAGGCTCTTCTTTTCCATAACGGGAATGAAAAACCATCCATACCAATTGCTCATGTCGTTAATTCAAAGTAAAATTACGAATCAATGACTGCAATTTTGACATTACTCAAATACAACGATAATAATTTTTGAAAGATGTATGGTGACCTTAAGGTGTGTGATTTAAATTTCTTTGTATATGCAGTATAGGTCATCGTAAATAACTGTAAATTAGTCTGTTTCAGGTCAGTGGTTTGTTGACTGGTATGAACGGAGGTTTGACAAAATATTGTTGTTTCCTTTGTCTATGGAATAGTCGCGCTATATGTCATCATTACGTCAGAACAGAGTGACTAAAAACAACTGAGTATTCACCAGGAAAACAAAACATTTCAAATGAACCATTAATTGATCCAAATGACGTTCTTCTTCCGTCACTGCACATAAAATTGGGCCTTTTTAAGAATTTTGTCAAGGCTTTGGACAAAAATTGTGCAGCATTTAAAAATTTGTTAGCGGTTTTTTATTAAAATTTCATATGCTAAAATTAAGGAAGACATATTTGTTGGCCCTCAAATCAGGACGCTATTGAATGACCACAATTTTTCACAATGTTTATTGGAGAAAGAATGTGCAGCCTGGAAATCTTTTAACAGCATCGTGAACAGTTTTCTTGGAAACAATAAGAGTGAAAACTACAGACAAATTGTTACTGAATTATTGAAAAATTATCACGAATTAGGTGCCCGAATGTCAGTCAAAATGCATTTTCTTCATTCACACTAGATTTTTGTCCACGAAACCCAGGTGCGGTGAGCGAAGAACTAGAGGAGCGTACTCGCCAAGATTTAGTGAAAATTGAAAGAAATTATCAAGGGTTTTTGGGACAAAAGCATGCTGGGAGGCTATTGCTGGACTCTAATGTGTGAAACTGAACCAATTTTGAAAATTCATTGATTTTTAAATAAATTAATGATTTTTATGTAAAAAACGAATAAAAACATTTTGTTTTTTGTATCTCGAAAACCTGGCGTTATGTAGAAAAACCAATTACAGATTCAAATTCAGCACACCAAATTACCCTAGGAAAGATATTTAGTTGCTCCAGTCCAAAAACTTATTGGCGAGTGTTATAGAGAAAATTCGACTGACCTGTAACCCTGTCGCTTCTGGTAGCTCCCATGCAAATGACCCACATATTTTTAGCTTCATATTTTCTTAGCATTATAATTGAACTCAGTCAAATTTTGCACATAATATTCAGTTTATGATCCAAATTTACTCATTTATAGAAACTGCAAATTTCCACTGTAACCACTAATTCGCAGACTGCAACTACCCAGTTAAAAAAAGGTCATCTAAGGAAGTTAAAATGATCCACTAATCGTGGTCTAGAAGTGGTTAAAAATACGGATAATCATCGTTGAATGTAACATGCGCTTGTTACAGGAGTGACGTTGTTTGTTTTTGACAACCTTTCATTGCTTTTTAACCAGATTCTCCAGAGCAATGATAAGTTTTTAGATCATTTTGGGAGAATTTTCATTTTTTAATCAAAATTCACATTAGCTATTAATGAACAACAATTTTATTTACACGTTAAAAAATTCTAAATTCTTGCATCGGACACAAAATAATACTGAAAACGTATTTACGTCTTTATTTCATCGGTCTCTTTGGTATAATTAAAAAGACCTTCCCATGAACCATAAACCATAGCTTCCATAAATGCTATATGATTATATTATACCTATATAGCATTTATGGAAGCTATGAAAATACTATTCTTTATGACTTCCACTTTTCTTGCTGGGTATGTACCTATAAATGTGTGTCGATTATATTACGATACATTATAATGCTTCGTAAAATTTGAAAAAAATCAACCCGATAGCGAAGTCCTGTCTAGTATCTCCCTTACAAATTACGCAATTCAACGCATACATTCCTACATTCAATCTTTCGTTCAATTTCACTAAACTCAATTTCACATTATTCAATATACGAGGACGACTTTAAAACTAGTCGACCTAACAAAGAAGATGCCAAAAAGTTGGGAAAAATGGTCCTTATTTTTCAACATAATCTGCGTTCAGCTCGATACATTCTTTCCAGCGGTATTAAACACCTTCTATACCCTGCTTATAGTCAGAACTGTCACATTCTTTAAAATAACCACCAACCACAGGCTCCACCTCTTCATTGTTGGCAAATCTGTTACCACCGAGCCATTTTTTTAAGTTTGGAAATAGAAAATACACCGAGGGAGCTAAATTTAGCAAATAAGGTGAGTGGCGAGGTAACTTAAACTTTAATTCATAAATTTTGACCATCGCAATAGTGAATGTGTGAGCTGGAGCATTGTCTTGATGAAACAACATTTTCTTTTTCGCCAAATGCGGCCCTTTTTCCACAAATTCATCACCTAAACGCTGCAATAAATTAGCATAATATTCGCCGATGATGGTTTTTCCTTTCTGAAGCTAATCAATAAAAATAATCCCACGCGCATCCCAGAAAAACAGACGCCATGACCTTACCTGTAGATGGAACCGTCTTCGCCTTCTTTGCACACAATTCTCCAATTTAAATCCACTGCTTTAATTGTTCCTTTGCCTCAGGTGTGAAATGGTGGACCATGGTTATAAATCGACGCAAAAATTCGGCTTTATTGCGGTGAAGCATCTCCCAGCACTACTGAAACATATTTACGACGCTCTTTTTGCTCTGTTGAAAGCTAGCGCGGCACTCATCTTACGCAACGCTTTTTCATCTTCAAATCTTCGGTTAATATACGACGTATTGCACTTTTTGAAATGCCTATCATTTCAGCTAACTCATGGACCTTGTTTAAGCCAGATTGTTCCATATAACATGCAGATGTCGCCTACAGTAGTGTGTTGAGTTTTATTCGCAACGAATCGTGCGTAAATGGTCGACTTATTTGCATATTGCTGGCTCATCTACTGTTCTGTTCCTCTTCAACTGCAGATCAATAAAGTTCAGCTTGCTTTACATAAAGTTTCCGTCTTTTACTTGAATAATACATGGTTAAGCATTCTAGTTATTACATACGTTAATATATAGGTATATGTAACTGGAAGTCAACGGTAAGCATTGAAGAAAAGGATTCGCAACTGTAAATCTGACAGCAATTCCGTACCGGGTTTTTTCTTTTGTTCGTTTCATGATTCGAATCTGCTGCCAAATTCTGGCTCCTTATTTGTTTAACCTCTCCTTCCAGCGAGGCCTTTGACCACCCATGAGAAATAACATTTCTAAGCTACAGTCCACATCTTAATTCATCCAAGTAAAGTTTTGGCACTTCTCTACAGACCTTCAGCCGATGCACGCACTATCATCCAATACCTTTTTGTAGATTTTCTTAACCGTGTCTGGCGCGGATATCTCAACTGGTCGACCACTATGGTGTTCGTACGTTTAAGCTCTGCTATTCACTGTAGCAGTCGTAAACGGAGGAACAGACTCGTTCAGAGTAGAATTTAGCTCGGCTTCAATATTGATTGTACGGAGACCTTTCAAATGGAAATGTTGATTTACAAAACGGTGACCAATTTTTTCCATGTTTACAAATTCACTGAGATAAACAAAGTGGCGCCTTCAAACTTACACATTTGTTTTATAAGGTTGCCGCTTTTCACCAATATAATTTTTTTCAAGTTACTCGCATTATCAAAACGTCAGGTTGGCCAGTTTTGTGACCGCCCTCTGATTTCAATATAATTCAATACAAATCAGACAGTTAGTAAATTTTGTTCTGCATGAAAAAACACTGCGTTGCCGTGCCCCAGACTTTATATAAAAGTATATGTAAATTAGTTCATCTGAGTGAAATTTCTATACTGGTTTTCATCTATACCTCAGGTTGGCCAGTTTTGGGATCGCTCCTAATTCAATATAATTCAGGAGCTTAGTAAATTTTGTTTTGTATGAAAATAGACTAAATTGGCACGCCCCTAGACCTTGGATGAAATTACTTGTAAGTTAGTTCACTTGACTGAAATTATAATACTGGTTTTTGTTTCTATAAGCAAAATTGCTGTTGCCAAACACATCAGTGTCAAACGGCGATGTGTCCTTTTTGTTCCATATGGTCGTCTCAAATTCACAAACGAATGAATGACAACATACTCGTACACAAGACGCATGACGATTTTGTTTCTTTTTTGTTTCGAATATTCAGTTTCTTTTAATGCTTTCAGAAATTTCTTTCGTTAATGTTACTTTGATTTTTTGTAATCATTGGGTTATCTGTTAATTCTATTATATTTCTAATTGAATTTACTTCTCGCTTTTGTCTCTGCCATCTACAGTTGAAAATGCACTAATTGGCAATGAAATTGCCAAATATATATACGTTGCAGCTTCTTCCATTAACTCTCATCCCGCCCGTTCCTCTCTCTATGCAAGATCCTTTCCCAAGTGGCTGCAAATAAAATTTCAATTTTTCATTAAGGGTTAAAAATTTATGTACTTTACTTTTACTTTTTAGACGTCTCTCCTCTACCACGAACGCAATGCAAAAATACAACCAAGAAGAAAGTCCCGAAAAAACGATGACCGAAAAAACGATTCATACATTTTTGTGCATTCCGTATGCAATTCAATTCCTTTTCACCAAAAAACGAAGATGATGTCGACGATGCACTTTGCACTCCTTCCTCATCGGCTGCACAGTGAAAATGCATAAAAACAGTTCATATCCACGGATGCACACATGTGTATGAGTGCATATGTTGATTACCCATCAAACAAAACTTCTAGCTGGAAAAAAGGATATCAAAAGGATAATGCATTTTGCTGTGACTGAACCGGTGAATGTGTATGAGTGAGTGAGTGAATGAGGGGCGTGAGCGGCAATAAGGACAACCGAAAAAACAAAAGTTTGTCGTCGTTAGGTGTGTATTGTACGCAGGATACTCGTATATGATGGTATGACATTCAGTAATTACAAGAAAAGCAAGAAGTCGAAAACGTCTGGAGCCATAAATTGCAATATTTTTGATATACAAAATTGACACAGCCTGAAGAAGAAATGGAAATGAGGAGTCGGCGATTGGCTTTTTACGATTAACGTATACAAATTCTGGCCAATAAAACACAAAATATTTTTGTTATTCATTCAAAATGTATGGTATCATCTTCAAAATAGGCCCTTTCTCTTACGCCAGTGAATAATACATTCATTAAAATACGTATTTCCCGGAAAAGACTTCAGTTCTTGCTTCGAATTCTTTGTAAAATCTTAAATCGCTATTTGATATTTGGAAGCAGGGAAAGGTCAGCCGAGACCATATCAGGTTAACTATTCGATCAGGTTAGACGATAATTATTGCGGTTTTGGCCAGAAATTTGTTCACTAGTACAGCCTTGTGGCGTAAACGGTACGATAACTATCATGAATTTTCTCTCCACAAATCTGGTTTTCCCCAAGAACTTGCTCTCTCAAACGTTGCATAATGCCTGGATACTACTATTTAATAAACATTTGAGCTTCCATTAAGAATTTCCAGTGCACAACAATGCGATAATCAAACAAAAAGTCAAGATTACCTTGATTTTAGATCGACTTCTCGGTTTCGGATCAGTTGAGAGGCGACGATTCAAAGATTTTTTACATCCCAGCAAAAGTAAATGGAAATCATTGGAAAAAGTAGTATTTTCGTTACTCCCACAAATGCTATGCGAGCATATTTTCCGCTGCTTGGGAAACACTCTTTAATTATACCAAAAAGACCGATGAAATTAAGGCGTTATAACCGACAGTCGTTGTAAGAATATTAAAGAAGAATTTTTCATATTTTTGTTAGAGGTGAAAAAATTTTAAATTAATTTTTAGCTCAAATTAATTAGTTTATGTGATTTTTTATTAAAAGAAGAACATTGCCACAATAATGCCCTAAAGAGCTCTCATTCGTACAGAGGACCAGTGAATAGGTGTCAAAAAATAACAGCGTCCTTCCTATGACAAGCCCAAGTTAGTTTCATCGATTATTAACCATTTTTTCGCCACTTTTAGACCACGACGGGCGAATCTATTCAAGTTCCCTGGCTGCTCTTTTTGTACTGGGATGTCAAAGTCTTAAACTCTTATTTCATCGCCAGTTATGAATTTGAGGTTGTAAACGACTCGTTCTATCATGTCTTCAGCGACGTTTTTCGAAATTGAATTTTTGATGAGAACTCAGATCTGTAGGAACTTGTCGAACGGGTCAAAAGGGTTTCATACCCAAAAAATTGTGTAAAATTATGCGAATTGATTCATAAGGTGCGGAAAGTTTAATAGCTATCTCTGTGAAATTTAAATCACGATTTTAAGCTGTAATTTCATTCGTTCGTTTTACAGATGCCAACTTCCCAACAAAAAAGAGCATCCAAAGATGTGTAAAGGATCGGCGACTAATGATCCGGAAGTAGTGAACAGGGGTGGTGTTGTGTTTGGCTTCTCTTCAGAAAAATACCTAAAACATCTTTATTATTATCTCAAGTTTTTTTTTTTGTGTGGTTTGGTTTATGATTTAGTGATATATTTAGGAATCCTTTAAAATAGAATCAAATCAGTACATCGAAACCCTTGCAAAATGAATTTTAGTGGGAAACAAATTGTTATTATTGTTTATATTTTAACAATGTCCTAAGAACTGAAACATATTATACTGAAGCTATGAAAATGATAATCTTGGAAAATGACTTCCTCATTTTCTAGCTGGGACGATGTATGAAGAAGTCAACCGTTTAATATTCTAAACTCAGAAACGAGATAATATTTGTGGCCAACGCTTTTGTGGACCCCAAATAGGTCCGCTATGTACCCGATTTTTATTATTATTATATTTTCGAACTGTGCGAGCATATAAATGAAAGATATTGCCAATATTATTCCAAACGTTAACTCAAAATTAACACAATCAATTACGGATACTGCACTTAAATTTTTTTCTTTTTTGTGGTGATGTAGTGCACCAACTATGATATTTACATGTTAATTTAGTATTGAAACCTCCGATAGGTGAACTTTCCCTCAAAAATGAATTTGAGCAAAAATATGAAGAGTGTCAAAAAAAAAAAATCATTTGGTTCTTATCAACAAATATACAGTGATTTTTTTAAGATTTAAGTTTTTCAGGTTGACAACACTGGTTGGTAATGGCGTCCAAACGTCATCTGTCAAAGTGAAAAGTGTACAGTATACTCTGCCATTTCATCATGGAAAGACCAACAAACAAAGAACGATTGCAAATCTTTGAAAATTATTATTAAAATTCGTGCTCTGTAGCAGATGTGCATCGTTTGATACGACCATTTTATGGAATTGCTGAACAACAATTCGTGCTGTTATCTCCAAATTTCGCACCAAATATACTTTGTTGGACATAAAACCATCGACTCGCATGCGTAGAGTGCGTACCGAAGAAAATATTGCAGCCGTACCGACCAGCCGTTCTCAGCGATTGGGCATGTGTTACTCAACCACAAAGAATTTTTTCCCCCAATTGACTGAGTTGAACTTGGTTGACATGTGGTTTCATCAGGACTCTGCAACATGCCACTCTGCTCGTGAAACAATGGATATATTGAGGGATGAATTTGGTGAGCAGCTTATCTGTCGATTTGGCTCTGTAAGTTGGCCTCCAAGATCTTGCGATTTAACGCCTCTTGATTATTACTTACGGGGTTATGTCAAGTCGTTATGTTTGTGTGGACAAGCCAAACACTATTGAAGCCTTACAGGATAACTTAACACCTATTATTCGTGAAATACAGACCGAAATGCTCGAAAAAGTGACGAAAAATTGGAACTTCCGAATGGAGATTTTGAGACGGAGCCGCGGACAATATTTACATAGAATTATCTTTAAAAATTACATGGTAAAGACCAATTTATCAATTCCAATAAAAAATTTCAATATATGATGCGAATTTGAGTGTTTTATTCGATTTAAAAAAACTACGATTAAAAAATCACCCTTTACTATGAATTACTGCACAATAAAAAAAGAAAAAATATAACTTTCTGAAGTCCTCTACACATAGATTATAGATGGTCGACGATCCATAGACGGTCCATAAGTATGTTTGGTACAATTAGAGGTGTGACAATGCCATCCATTTGCATTCGCAGAAATATCTTTACTAACTCCTAAATTATACTGAATTTGGCATAACTGAATGATAAATATGAATCTAGAATCAAATATAGGTAGTTTGTAAGAAATGTAACCGATCGATCTTTTAAATTTTACCAAGTACAGGGTTACCATTTAATGATTTCAAAACCTCCGGTCTGGCAAGGTTGTCAACTGTTAAATACCTGTCATCTGAAGTGTTATTTATTTAGAAAAAAGGTTTGCTATTTACGAATACGGATCGCTTAACAACAGAAGAACACGAAAAATAGTTAAAACTTACTACAAAAGTGGTGATTCAAACGTTATTCAACTTAACCGATTTTGACTTTATTGCATGAAAAGTTTCCAGAAAGCGTAATTTTACGTTTTGGCGACGTCAATTGGCCACCAAGATCACGCAATTTGACGCCGTTAAGCTTTTGTTTGTGGGGCTACGTCAACGACTGTGTTTACGCGAACATTTGAAAACCAACTTTCATCAAGTTATCGCCGAAATACCACCCAATATGTCCGAAAAAGTGGTCGAAAATTACCTCAACAGGATCCACTACTGCAACCAATCCAGAGGCGGTCATTTAAATAATATTGTATTTCCCATATAATGACAAAGTCCAAACATAATAATGAAATCATTGCTTTGTGAAAGTTTTATTCAACTTTACATTTTGAAACTGAAAAATGAATTACAAAATTGGATTTGTAAAATTGTATTTTTTTTGCAATTTCACAACTTTACAAATGTACTAGCCGACCCGGCAAACGTTGCTTTGCCTTCAAATTTTATTTTTATTGGGAATTTTTCAATGTTAAACAAAATTCTGTTTAAATACCGTTAGCAGAAGCAGAAATAATTGCTTTTTAATTTGTGGTTTGTATAGGAGGTACCACTCCCCATTGTCCAATCCCGCCCATATTTGCAGTAGCACTTAAGATATGTACAGCAAACCGATGTACCAAATTTTGTTCAAATACCGTAAGCAGGAGCAAAAATAATTGATTTTTAATTTTTTGTTTGTATGGGAGGTACCACGCCCCTTTGTCCAATTGGACAGAATTGTAAATCTAAACCATCCCGGGCACCACCCAGACGCATATACAAAAATTTATGCAAAGCGGTCCAGTCTTTTAGGAGGAGTTCACTGACAACGCCCGTACTGTAGAATTATATATATAAAGATTATCGAACATATTATAACGTAAAACCCTAAAATGGCAACGCCGCTTAAGAGAATTTTCCTCGTGAAAAAAATTGGCTTCAAATTTCACGAGCATTTTGTACATGCCGCGAAAAATCCGCATAATGCCAACCTTTATAGAGGAAAGTGTGAATTTCGGCAAACTGCCAAATTTGTATAGGAATTTGTTAGGATATGACAACGCTCTCTATTTTCATTCTCAAAGTGTATTTTATCAAACGCAAAACGTGCCCCAAATTTTGATTGCATTTAGCACAATTGAATGCAACATATGAGTCACCCTGTAATTTTGGCTTTGCCCAAAAACTCAAACACCAACAAAAAACGAAGCAAAAGAAAACCTAAAGTTGTGAAAATTGCATCCGAAAAGGGAAAGAAGACGAACAAATGTTAATGTTCTGTTTCATATTTTGTGGCAGGACATTATAGAAATGCAGCCATCCACTCTCTTAAAAGTGCACAAACACTGACACGCACTTACATATACTTTCATGTCTGCATTCAATTACCGTTGTATATCTATGTGTGTGTGTGTATGTGTGTTTTCATTCAAAATTGCCAAAATTTCGTTACGAACCCAATGTACAATTTGAAACAAAAGAAGAATGCCCAAAAATCAACAAAAAAAAAAAAATAAAATTATATACATATATATAAGTACCTACAGTGAGCAAAGAAAACGTAAAATAACCCCTCATGTTCCGTTTCGTTATTGTCCTTGTTTAAAATGTGCTTGTTTTTGGTTACTTTTTTTGGCAACATTTGCCAAAATTTCTGTCAACGTCGCTGCAAGCAGACATCATTCTGCCCTTACGCCCGCTCGCGACTCATTTGTACCCCGTCCAACAGTTCGACAATAAGTGAAGACCTCAGATGTTTTTCGATGTCGCTGCGAATGCTTCCGTTGTTGTTATGTTCGGACAGGTCTTTGGTCCTTTTTAGTGTTTTTCTTTCTTTCGATGATGATGGTGGTGGTGCTGGCAACGTTGCGTCGTCGTTGCTGTATTTTTTCAGATTTCGGGCTGCTTAATTGAAGTATGAGTTTAAAATAACCGCCACCTCAATACTATCGTTTTTTTTCTGTTTTTCGTTGGCTTATTCACATGTCCTGTACGATTTTGTCGTCATTTGTAACATGAGCGTTTGTAATTTGTGTATTTACAAAGCCGCTGCTGCTTTTAAGTCAAACACTGATGACGGCATCTAACCATGTCATCGCGACTTGTAGCTGGTGTTATTAATCATTAATACATATTTCAACGAATTTTACGACATATTATAAACATCTTTCTGCACTTTATACCAGGGCAACAATTCCACAGTTTACGGTGTCGCCCAAAGGTTAAATAGTGATTTACAGATCTTGAAGGTAGCGACTTTTATTCAATTGTCGGAAACATGGTTCGGTACACTGTCATCGTACAGGAATTTTCATCTTTTTCATATAATTCGTTTTAACGCTAGTTAGGCATAAATACAAGCTAGTTAATGAATGTTGCTGCCCAGATATTACTTAAAGACACTAATAAGGTTTTCTTTTCCCCAACTATTCGGAAAGAGAATTTCTTTCAATTCTGTGAGGTTCTAATAAGATGGTACAATTTGTCACGTAACGGCAGCATTGCACCAAAAATTAAGAAATGACTCCCTATACTGCTTTGGCTGATTTCAGGTGACACAATCGAACAACACATAACTAAGGCAATTACAGCTGCAACTTCCAGACAATAGCGGAAAACAAAAAAAACGTTTGGATTCTTCAATATTGCAACTTTCACCTGCCACAATGCTTATAGAAGATATTCATATAAATTTTCACTACCAACTAAGTTTAAATCTACAATTACGATAACAATTTTAAACAATTGGCAGGCGCCAGGCTAGACAGACAACGAAACCTCGACCCAATAAAAGCTTATGGGTGGACCGCTTCTTTGCCAGATAAGCGAGCTCAACGCAAATGTCCTTTTCTCTATTCTAATTTCATTATTCTAATTTTAGTACTTGTGAAATATGTGGTCCATGGGGTCATGGGTGCTGTACTGCTTCGTTGTCATATAAGAACGGAAGTGAAATGGAACTTTTCATATAGAAAAGGGTCTTCGTAGACAATTTTCATATAGAAATGTGTCTTCGTAGACATTTT
>JAHXMU010000023.1:1817373-1835601 GCA_019455685.1 Philornis downsi
TGTCTTCATATCCACTTTGCATATAGAAATGTGTCTTCGTAGACACTTTTCATGTAGTAATGTGTCTCCATATACACTTTTTATATAGAAATGTGTCTTCATAGACACTTTTATATATATAATATATATAATAGAATATATATAATAGAAAATTGTCTTTATGAACACTTTTCATAGAGGAGAGTGTCTTTGTAGACAATTCTGATAGAGAAAGGTGTCTTCATAGACACTTTTCACATAGAAAAGTATCTCCATAAATACTTTACTTATAGAAAAGTGTCTTCACAGACATTTTACAAAGGCATATTGTTCTATCCATCGACAATAGAATTATTGCAAATCATATTTACGCACTTTTGCAATCAAGCATTGTTAAGCATAGCCCTGAATTTTGCGACATTGTTCTGTCGTTTTGTCATTTTTTACCGTTGAAATTGGAAAATCGAAGTTAATTCATTTGTCTACCTATCATCACTCTACACTAAGTAATACATATAATACTCCAAATAATAATACAAATTTTAATATTTCATGATTGAATAGCTAAATTGTTGTATAACTAAAAAAAGTTTAATTCCCTAATTGTCCTTTGTTGCATTATTATGATTTTAAACGTTTATGATTCAAATAAACTTTTGCTTCACACCTCGTTGCGTTTGAATGAGGCTTCACCTCATGTTCGTTACTGTTTTAAATCCTTTTGCCCCGCTTTCAAAAACAAAAACAGAACCAAAATAATTGTGTTTTTATATGTATGTGAGTGAGCTCTTATACAAAATACCACATTTATCTACCTGTTCACCAATATGCGAATGTAGAAGTGTACGCAAAGTTGTGTGCATCTCATGTGCTCGCTTGTGGGCTGGTACTAGTGTTACCACAACACTTTCAGTAAGGAATGACAAATAACTGTCAGAAAAGTAAGGGGTGAAACATTTATAGTATAATAATATACTTATATATTAATAAATATATAGTATATTAAATATAATAAATATATACTTATATAGTAATAAATACATAACTATATTTTTTACAGTAATAATTTCAGGTGATTAATTTCAACAAACAAAATAGAAAAAAAAACAAAAGAATCATTCTTTATATTTAATTTTATACCTTTCATCATGGGAGGAGGGATGGAAGGGACATTATTTTTTCATAACGTTTGCTGTAATCGGAAATATAATACTTAAGAGCATCGCTTGATCATAATAAAAATCTGTATCGATCAAAGTACATCCGTCCATCTGAGGTCCCATAATTATGAGATTGAAATTTGGCACAAACCTTCTTCATAATCAAAAGTAGATTAAGTTCGAAATTGGGTAAAACTCGGCCAGCGAGAAAAAAACTTGCCCACACAAAGAATGAACGCTGATTTGAAAAATGGTAACTTTTCAGAATTTTTTAAAAGATGTTGCTATATTGACGTCAAACAAAAGCAAAGCGAAAGAAAGAAAAGTGTCTATGAAGACACTTTTCTATATGAAAAGTGTATATGAAGACACTTTTCTATATGAGAAGTGTGTACAAAGACACTTTTCTATATGACAAGTGTCTATGAAGACACTTTCCTACATGAAAAGTGTCTATGAAGACAAAAAAAAATATCTTTATAGACACTTTTCTATATGAAAAGTGTCAATGAAAACACTTTTCTATATGAAAAGTGTCTATGGAGATACTTTTCTATATCAAAAGTTTTTATGGAGATACTTTTCTATATGAAAAGTATCTACGAAGATATTTTTTATATGAAAAGTGCCTATGAAGATATATTCTATATGAAAAGTGCCTATGAAAATACTTTTCTATATGAAAAGTGTCTATGAAGATACTTTTCTATATGAAAGGTGTCTATGAAGACACTTTTCTATATGAAAAGTATCTATAAAGATACTTTCCTATATGAAAAGTGTCTATAAAAATACTTTTCTATATGAAAAGTGTCTATGAAGACACTTTTCTATATGAAAAGTGTATATTAAGACACTTTTCTTTATGAAAAGTGTGTACAAAGACACTTTTCTATATGACAAGTGTCTATGAAGACACTTTCCTACATGAAAAGTGTCTATGAAGACAAGAAAAGTATCTTTATAGACACTTTTCTATATAAAAGGTGTCAATGAAAACACGTTTCTATATGAAAAGTGTGAATGAAAACACTTTTCTATATGAAAAGTGCCTATGAAGTGTCTATGAAGAAATGCCTATATGAAAATTGTCTTGGCCTAGATGGCGGTTACCAAATATTCACTAAAAGCCATATATTATAATAATGTATAGGCAACACTTCAATTGTGGTTGTGAATATTATAGAACGCTAGAAAACATTGTTGAAAGCAGTTAATCCTTCCTTCCCAAGAATTGAAAAATGAATTGTGTAAAGTAAATTAAGGTATGAATTTGAAATTGAATTGAAAAATGAATTGCGTAAAGTAAATTAAAGTATGAATTTGAAATTGAATTGAAAAATGAATTCCATAAAGTAAAGTAAAATTACAAATTCTAAAATTATGAATTAGATTGAGTTTTTGAATTGAATTGCTTTTAATTAAATTGCACTGAACTGTAAATATTGTAAATTGTAAAAATTATCTATTTATTTGCCTGTGTAAGAGCCCCTTCAAACAACCATGTAATTATAAAAACACCTATTTTGTTACGCCCATATGGCAACCCAACGGAGCAGTGAGGTCTCTTGGTTGAAATCAGCGGGATACTTGTTTTCTTTCAACCGCCAGCCGCCAACCACACCACTTCGCCAGCCGCCCTCAATATACGAATAAAACCAGCAATAATGTAAGTTAACTGTTATCTTTTCCTCATCTCCATTACGGAATCCCCTCGTAAGTATACCCATCCCGCTAAGAACCTTAGTTCTTCCACAAAACTTCCAATCCCTCTCTCGGGACCTAAGCTCCAAAGTAAATCTTCAGACCAAATCTGACAGATTTACACACTAGCATTGCATTTCATAACTGCATTTTACAAACATGAGTTTTCATTGAATATCGGCCTAAATCGATATATTATATTTGGATAAAATGAGTATTAAACTCACTCATTCACATGGCGACGAATTTACTGCATCATGAGCACCAGGTAGGTACAACAAGTGAAATTAATCTAAACTTAGGGGGAGAAATTGATCATACAAGGACTGTATCCACTTTTTGGAATATAAACCTATTTATTTATTTTGCTTGTTCTTTGAAGCGTTACGGCCAATTATATATAAACTATAATATGCGACAGCTCATATAAATATATAATTTTAACTGTTCTATAAATTCAATTTCAAACATTTTTTTATTTTTTTCCAACAATTACTTCCGGCATATATCAAGTACCACCGCGTATTTCTTTTAGTTGACGAATAAATTTCAGAAATATTAGAAAATTTCTAAAGAACAATTATTTTTGAAAATTGGTCCATATGGGAGGTGTCAGAAAGGCCCTAACTATGAACTACATTTGTATTTTCAGAGTCAAAAGCTTAGCAAACGCTTAACTTATAGCAAATTTAACAGAATTTTAACCTTCAAATTTTTAAATTTTGTCAAGCCACACTAACCGTGACCCGATTATTAGCAAAGCGGCTATCGTAGGGCGTTGTACTCAACTTATGCAAGATAAATAGGTATGTTGCAAGGACCTCCTTCATACGATATATATATACATATATATGCATATATATATATATATAAGTAAACTTTTCTATATTTTCGCGTGAAAATGATTTTTGAGAGACTCCTTTAATAAAGGATGATGAGTTGTTGCGGTTCTTTCTAGGCACCGTGTAATTGATTTTATTGGGTGCGTAACTAAGTTACCGCTATTTGGCAACAGATGGCGCCAGCTGTAAATGTTAGTCGATTCTGCCATCAACTGAACGTCATGAGCCAAGCTTAGGCATATGGTAAACATACCGCCTCGACACAACAGTGATTTTCTTTTAACGTCATACTCTTTTGGTTGTGAGAATATGTATGATTTTGTGGAAGTATTGAGTTTCTCCTCTCAACCGAAGAGAACGGTAGCTGAAGCTCATCAAACTCATTAAACGACGTGTCGAGGCGCTTTAAAGACGGTGATTTTGATGTTGATGACCGTTCCCGTGAACGAATACGAAAAACCTTCGACGACATTGAATTGACCGCATTGCTTGATGGGGATCCGTGTCAAACGCAGGTAGAGCTTGTTTCAGTATATGAAGTAACCCGCCAAGCCATTACCAAGTGATTGCATGCGTTGGGAATGACTCAAAAGCAAGTAACTTGGGTTACTTATGGGTTGAAGCCGAGAGACGTTGAGCGTCGTTTTTTAGCCAGTGAACAACCGCTTCAGCTCCAAAAAAATGAAGGGTTTTCTTCATCGTAATGTAACGGGTAACGAAAAATGAATTCATTGTAGCAATCTAAAGAAAACAAGGCTGAGGCTGCCAGGTCATGCTTGGCCGAATATTCACGCTGCAAAGGTTATGCTTTGTATTTGGTAAGACCAGTTCCGTGTTATTTATTACGAGCTGTTGAAATCAAGCGAAACCATCACTTGGAATCGGTATCGACTTCAATTTATGCAATTGAGCCAAGCTCTGCGCGAGAAACGTCCACAATATGCGGAGAGGCAGAAAAAGTGATTCTTCAGCATGACAACGCTCGGCCTCACGTGGCCAAGCCTAAAACCTGCCTAGAAACGCTGAAATGGGAAGTATTATCCATCCGCCATATTCTCCAGATATTGCGCCGTTCGATTATCACTTGTTTCGTTCGATAGCACACGGTCTGGCTGACCAGCAGTTCCACTCATATGATGACATCAAGAAATGGCTAAATTCGTGGATAGCCTCAAAAGATGAACAGTTTTACCGTGGCGGAATTCGAGCTTTGCCAGAAAGATGGGAAAAGTAGTAGCCAGCGATGGACAATACTTTCAATGAATCATTTGTAAACTTGTTTTCATAACGAAGTTGAATTTTTATGAAAAAAAACAGCGAGAACTTACTTGAGCCACTAATAATTAAGTAGTAAATATTAAACAATATCCATTTTCATACAGTTTGTTCCTGCTCTTGTGTAAACAAATTGTTTCCTACCGGTCCGACTGTGAATGTAAGATATTTTGTGCCAAATTTTAGCTGTGCAGCTCAAGCAGTGTGACCTCTACAGTCCTTTTAACACATGGACGAGCTTAGATTGGCGTAGATATTTACGGCCACCGGCAATACACACTTTATAAGGTCTCAGAGGAACATTTCCAATTGTTGAAAACGAAATGACAGTGAATATGTACCTCTAACCTTTAGTATAAAAACTGTGACATCTCGTGAAGAAACTCATCCATATCGTTTCCGTCTAAGAATACATGTTCCCAGCCTATTTACAGTTTGTGGTACAGCCATCTTTCTGGATTGACTACCTTTTCTTGTCGCCCACTGTAAGTGCAAATGTTTTACCGTAGAATCCAACAAATGAATAAAATATATCAAATTCTCACACACACACACACACACACACTTCTACACAGGCAACTGCAAACGGTTTTTAAACTCTGGGTGTGTGTGAGTGCAGTTGTTTGCTTTTTCTACAAATAAAATATATCCGTTTTTTGAGACGTTTTTTCGCACATGCATTTGTAATTTTGCACCCGTGTGTTTCTGTATGTGTGCAAAAGGACGATGTTGTTGATGATGACGAAAATTCACAAAAATTCTGGAGCAAACCGGGAAAAACAGAGCGAAGAAAACGAACAAGAATTTTACATTTATTTATTTCTTTTTTTTTTGCCATTCCAAATGCACCGAAAAAATAAGAGAAAACTTTATACTCGTATTTCTTGTACTTATTTTGTTGAATTTTGAAACATTTCTATACGCGCTGACTCGCACATACACACACAGACATACATGCATAAGAATTCGCGTGTGTGTGTGTGTGTGTGTGTGTGAGGGGGATTCTATATGACAGCATAAACAGGATAATAGACCAGCAGCAATAACAGCAAGTAGTTATAGGGTAACAGCAGCAGCAGCAACAACAATAACATCATCACCAGCAAGAGCAGAGGCAGGAGTCACAGCAAAATAATATGCATGCATAAACATGTACTCGTACATATACTTATGGGGCTTTTCTTTTTTCGTCGTTTTCTTGAATATCCTTGTCCGGAGTTTGGGGACAAAATGGATTCATCGTCGTTTTTCTTGTTGCAGCCGCTGTTTTCTTTGTGTTGCTGCTGCGTCGGTTGTCGCTTCGCCACTTGTTTCGTCTTCGTTTTTCTGTATTTTTTCGGCAATCAAAAAAGGGGTTTGGAGGCTTTCAAATGTGAATCCTTGCATTCATGTGGTTGGACCATTGTGAGGGCTTCGGTTGTCGGTGTGAGGACGAGTGATTGAAATTGTGTTGCACACGGGTGTGTGCGTACATGTGTCCTGCCTGATGGCACAAAGGTTGTTATATTTCTTGCGTGTGTACGAATGTGTGTGTGTGCTTGTATGTGTGTGTGTGATACAGTGCATTTGATGTGGTATTTATTGATTTCTATTTTATTTCTTTTAATTTCATGTTTTATTTTCGGTAGAAAAACAAATGCAAAGAAATACTTTTTATATGTAAATACATACATTTTTCTCTGTTTATATGTACGTGCATATGTATGTACATATGTATGTGTACATTGCCGAAATGATGCATGCACAAAAGTACAGTTGAGTTGTGTTGCAGCAATGATATCTATACGAGTTTTTGTATGTGAAATAATTCCTGGACGGGCGATTGCCTGGAAATTGCTAAAGAAATCTGGGTAAATTTTTTGGCAAAAGGCAAAAGACGTAATTAAGAGATTTTAAAACCGTAAGACAATCGCCAATTACCATACCAACTGTTCTAATTAAAACCTCAGTCGAATGAGAAAGCACTCCAGGCACTACTTAATGGCACACACAAACCGATTTGAGAAAAAAGTGCAACTATGAGCAGTTCCAAAACCAGCCGTCCTAACAAGGAAGACACACAAAGAAGTTGGGAAAATTTTTCTTTATTTTCCAACATAATATACTTTTAGCTCGATATACTTTTTCCAGCGACGTTAAATAACTCCTATTCCCTTGTTATAGTAAGAACTGTCAGACTCCACCTCATTATTCATTATCTTTCACCACCGAGCCATTTTTTCAAGTTTGGAAATAGAAAATAGTCCGTGCGAGCTAAATTTGGCGATGAAGCTATTGCGTGATGAAGCAATTTGAATTTTGATTCATTAAGTTTGGCCATCGTATTAGTGGGTGCCCGAACTGGAGCATTCTCTTGGTGAAACAACACTTTCTTTTTCGCCAAATGCCCCATTTGTTCCAGAATTTAATCAATTAAAAACTGCAATAAATTATTATAATATTCACCGTTGATGGTTTTTCCCTTCTGAAGGTAATCAATAAAAATAATCGCTTGCGGATTCCAAAAAACAGACGCAATAACCTTGCCTGCAGATGAAACCTTCTTCATCTTCTTTGGACACGATTCTCCCATTCCGGTACACCGATTTGGCTGTTTCTTTGTCTCAGGCGTGAAGTGGTAGACCCATGTCTCATCCATGGTTAAAAATCGACACAAAAATTAGGCTTTCTTGCGATGACCGGTGACATTTTTGCTCTATTAAAAGTAAGCGCGGCACCCACCTTGCGCACAGCTTTCCCGTTTTCAAATCTTCGGTCAATATACGAAATTTGAAATGCCTATCATTTCAGCTAACTCACACACCTTCAGCGACGCACGCACTACCTTTCAATACCCTTTTGTGGATTAACTTCAGCACATTTGGTGATGACACCTAAATCGGTCGACAACTACGGTGTTCGTCTTTGCAGTTCATACGGCCTTGTTTAAACTCTTCTACCCAATATTTTAAAGTCGTGAACGAAGGTGCAGACTCGCCCAAATGTTGGTTGTACTGAGACTTTTCAAATGGATATATTGAATTACATAACGGTTACCAATTTTTAAAAATTTTTACAAATCCACTGAGATCGTAATACTAAACAACGTGCCATCTTTAGACTTAAAACATGTGTTATATGAGGTTGTCACTTTTCACCAAAGTAATTTTTTTTCACTACTGGCATCATCTATACGTCAAGTCGGCTAGTTATGGAACCATGGAATATAGGACGTGCTACGTGGCCTTAAACTGCTACGTGTCCAAAGGAAAAATACAACTCTCAGTGGTGATACATTTATGTCAAAGATCAAAGTTTCCGATATTTTAGGCATTAGGGTTGTGAAAATATTGGAAAATTTCAATGATTATTGGGATCACAACCTAGTAGTTGGCAATAATACCCATTTTAATAATAATGGAATTCGATAAATTTGTTTTTTTTTTTCTTAATTCTTTACGATTGAAAAACAGTGAAATCTGACAGAAATACCTCCAGATAACACTCCGTATACTGCGGAATGTTGAATAGCCTCTGAGGAAAACAATGTTGGATATCTGCTAACGCTACAGCCAACTGCAATACGGACTGCAGGGGAGCGCTATAAAGAGAAAACTTTCAATTTAAATGAAAGAATCAGTTCTGTGTAGAACGAGGTAGTGAGGATATGGAAACGATTAGAGATAGAAGTGTAGCTCGAACATTTGATCAAAAGATCAACAGTAAATGTTATGATACGGGGATTTCGTATTATAAGGACAATGTTGAACAACTGGCCATGCACAGTGTGCTGCAAATATGGAGAGAATATCTTTGTAATATGTCGGGACGAAATCATCATCATCACACCAACGACGATTGTATAGACTGTTCAATACCACAATTTAGGAAAAGCAGAATTACCAATGCAAATGAAATGCATGCTGTTTCAAATCGCTAACGCTGAACTGACATTAAGCATATACGAGGTGTGATAAAAAATAACAGTTATTTCCAAATTTTGTGAGACGTATGTTCGATTTTTGCATTTTTTTCTATTATGTTGGTACACATGTCTGTTATATATGTTGACAATATCAGCCACTTTGGATTATCAATTTGTTTTCGACAGATAAAAAGGTTAGTCGTGTTTTGGTGTGCTTTTCAATTTTTTACTATTCGAAAAAATGAATCAAAGAAACCGTATTAAGTTTTGTGTGAAAAATGAAATTAAATGTGCAAGGACATTTGAAATGTTGACTGCGGCGTTTGGCGAGTCTACTATGAGCAGAACGCAAGTTCAATTGTGGTATAACCGGTTAAAGGAATGCAGAGAAGATGTCAATGACTATGCTCGTCCTGGTCGCCCGAGCACGTCAACAACCGATGAAAACATTGAAGCAGCGAAAAAAATGATTTTGGGTACAGAGGTTGCTGATGATGTTGGCATATCGTTCGGCTCATGGCAAACAATTTTTACGGATGTTTTAGCCATGAAACGCACGGCAGCGAAGATTGTTCCAAAATTGCTAAATTTTGAGCAAAAACCACGTCGCATGGACATCGCTCAGGAGCTGTTGAACGTCGTCAACTACGATCCAGATGTCCTCAAAAAGGTCATAACTGGTGACAAATCATGGGTGTATGGCTATGACATTGAAACCAAAACCCAATCATCCCAACAGAAGCGTCCAGAAGAGCCAAGACCGAAAAAGGCACGTCAAGTTCGGTCAAATGTGTAGGTCTTGCTCACTGTTGTCGTCGATTACAATGGCGTGGTGCATCATGCATACTTGCCATAAGATCGTTCGGTCAATAAGGAATACTATCTTGAAGTTATGCGCCGTTTGCGCGAAGCAATTCGTCAAAAACCCACAGAATTGCGAAAAAACCAATCACGGACTTTGCACCATGATAACGCACCAGCTCGCACATCGATGCTTGTGCGTGAGTTTTTGGCCAAAAACAAAACCGCAAGCATGCCTCAACCACCGTATTCACCAGACTTGGCCCCCGCTGACCTTTTCCTCTTCCCAAAACTGAAGACACTGATGAAAGGAAAGCGTTTTACTACAGTTGAGGAGATAAAAGAAAAATCGAAACTGGAGCTGTTGGCGATACCAAAAAGCGCGTTTCAGAAGTGTTTCGAGGATTGGAAAAAACGCTGGCACAAGTGTATTATATCTGAGGGGGTTTACTTTGAAAGAAACAAAACAGTTATTAATGAATAAATAAATACTTTTTGAAAAAATTCAAAATAACGGTTATTTTTTAATCACAACTCGTATCAGCTACTCAGCTTAATTTGGCCAACCGAATGCATTCTCGATGATTGCCTTATCTAAATTTATTATGATCCGCCTTTGAAAAGAGGAAATTCCAGTGAGTATACCAGCTATGGTGGAATCAGCCATTAACCCATCGCTTATAAGGTGCTGTGGAGCATATTATGTGAAAGACTAAAGCCTGTTCTGTACAACTTCAGAAAATCAAAGAAAAGCAGATCGGTGAACATCATACTGTTATTATTTATCGATTAAATATCTGACTGCGGTAGGTTAATTCGGCAGAAATTATTTAAAATTCGCTACTTCACAGCCATGCGGAAAAACGCAGTGATGATAAGCAAAGATATTACTGAACCAATTACACCATTTTAGTAAAATAGGCCTAGAACAGGATATCGGTCGATGTCGTCAATATGCTCATTATGGCGATATAGAGGAAAGCTGTGGTTAATGCCACTGCCACTATCTTTAACAAAAGTCATACGCTACTTCTTCTTCATGCCGATAACATACACATTATAACTCGAAAACTGTGATATGTTACTGTAGTCTTCTCATGCATTGAAAAGTAACCAGAAAAACCCGCTTTTATTGGCAAATGAGGACAAAATCAAGTTATCTATTTGAACGAACAAGGAGGTATTAACCATCATAACTTTGATGAATGAAAGGAGATTTCGTCTACCTAGGCTCTGACGTCGACAAAGCAAAAATGTTGATGCGGGAAAGAAGAGAAAAGTGTTGGTTGCAAAAATGTGCTTTACGATTTGATGAGGTTCGTCCGAGGCGAACCAAATTTCAATTGCATCCCGCACTAGATCTTACATGCCTTGCTGTACAACGCAAAATTATGCGTTGTGGCAAAAGCAAGTAAAACTTTGATGGGAATTTTCGGCGGAAAAATATTTTGTAAAATATATGAATACTTATGGAGAACAGCGGCTACGTGTGTATTATAAACCGCATGAGCTGTATATAGGGAATGAAGTAGTTCAGCGCATCAATATACAGTTACTGTGTTAGCTGGATGCAAATATTTCTTCATCTTGATTTACCAGATTTCTAATCTGGTTTTAAAACTTGTCTTAACTCATCGGAGAAGAAGTGTAGAAGATTGTAACGCTTGAAATTCTTTCCAATGTGCTTCTTACAGTTCATAGTCTATTCAATTAGACCACAATCGAAGTCAGTAAATAAACGCTAATTAAATTAGTACTGTGTTTTTCTGTTTCAAAACTAAAGTTAAGTAAAACACACATAAAGCTATGATTTGGATGAAACTTTTGTTTTATTATAATGCTTGGGATTTGCCATTATGTATGGAAGAAAATATCATATAAATGACCGCCTCTGGATTGGTTGCAGCAGTAACTCCTTTTGAGATAGATTTCGACCACTTTTTCACACTTTTTGGACGGTATCTCAGCAAAAACTTGACAAATGTTGCTGCTCCAACGTTGTTGAATTATCCGCCTGAACACGGTCTTTGATGTAGCTCCACAGAAAAAAGTCTAACGGCATTAAATCGCCTGATCTTGGTGGTCAATTGACGTCGCCAAAATGAGAAACTACACATTCTGGAAACTTCTCATGCAACAAAGTTAAAATCGGTCTAGTTGAATCACTTTTGTATCACCACTTTTGTAGTAAGTTTTAACTATATTTATGCGCTCTTCGGTTTTAAACGATCCATATTCATAAATGCCAAACAAATAGCACTTCTGATGACAGGTATTGAACAGCTGACAGCCTTGCCAGACCGGCGGTTTTGAATCCACTAATCCGTTATATCTCTGTTTTCAGATTCGCACCAAAACTGTCTTTCGAGTTCAGTGTTACTTGACAAATCTCAAATTTAGCCATAAAATTTTGTCGAAACTCACTATAAAATAATGAGTCTATTAGGCGTACGTTGCCCGTAATTTGTAGTCAACATAATCAAAAGTAATTTCTGGCTAAATGCTTTTATAAGTAAGCAAAGTTGTCACCTTGGAAGTAAAGAAAACAGGGAACAGGGAGGTGACCAGAAATCGGTGATCCCGATTCAAATTTTAAACAACTCTGAAGGTCATCATTTATATGCACCCATAAAAATGTAACAAACCAGTGTCCAAAATTAAACTAAAAATCATTTAAGGTCTAAAACTGTTGCGTTTTTACTTCAAATTAAAAATACACAACTCTCATTTGATCACTCCTTAATATGGATTATATATAGGTGTTAATGGAGTAAGTGGTAATAACTGAAGATAATTAGCTATTGCAAAATTGTCTAATTATCTAATTATTATAATAAAGTCTTTGGGAAACAACTGCCAAATTTATAAGACAATACAAAAGATAGTTCTCCTTTAAGTTTTCTTTAGCAGAATGATCTCACTTCCCATGCAATTTGGGATGGTGAGTGACGGGATCACTCTTTTTCAACATTTAAACTACATCACCATTTAAAAACGAGTTCATATTCATGCATTCGAATCATTCATTATGAACTTAACATTACCTTCCGCCATACAAAATAAATCTGAAAGGCTGCAGAATAAGAATAATATCTAATTAATATTAATAATGAATGATTGCTAAACAGTTTTCTATAATTGTTGGTAGTATCGCATTTACAACATGTATGGGGATGTTGGGCGAAGTGCAGAAGGTGTCCGCCACATTCATCCCCACTAACGCCCACTTCAGTGTACATGAATTAAATACTATGATGTAAACCTTAAAGACTAATGATAAAATTTGTAGTAACAAAAAAATGTCCGTCCTATCCACAACTTTATTCTCGTTCAGAAAGCTAGGTTTGAAATGGATTTATCATGACCATGTCACGAGAGGAATAACACAATGTTTTATGAACAAGCCGATGTCTGCAGATTTAAACATGAAATCAGTCGTAAGCTGAAGTTTTAACTCATTAATTTAATAACCTAACGTGTTAAGTAAATGTACTTGCTTGCATAATATATTCGAAAAACAGCCATACACTGAGAGAAATACGCTTTAAGATAAATGTTTTCTACGGTAATTCCAAAATTCCCATTTCCAATTGAAGATAAGAACAACTCATTTATATTAGAGAAAATTTCAAATAAAATCGCGATTTTGAAACAATATTTGAGAAAATTCCCAAATAAAAATGAGATTTATGAATTTAAAATGCAAAGGAATATACGATTTGTCCCTTTAAATTCGAGAAAATTACAAATGAAGTCCAGATTTTCCATTAGTATTTGAGAAAATTCCAAATGAAGCAGAAATTTTACACTTAAATTTAAAAAAGTTTCAAATAAATCTGAGACTTTCCAATGATATTTGAGAAAATTTCAAAAGAAAGTACGATTTTCCTTTCATAATTGAAAGAGTTCAAAATTATGACGGCATTTCCCACATAAATTTGAGAAAATTGCAAATAAATTTTATATATTACAGTAATATTCGAAAAATTTAATGGGATTTTCCATTTATAATTGAGTCCACTCAGTCCATCCATTTACATTTGGGAAAATCACAAATAAGGTTGATATTTTTCATTTACATTTGAGAAAATTTCAAATTAAAATGAATTTGTTTTTATAATTAAAAAAATTTAAAAATGAAGATGCATTTTTCACTTACATTTAAAAAAATTCTAACTAAATTTAAAATTTTTCAGTAATATTTGAAAAATTGCATAAAATTGATATAAAAATATGAGATTTTCCATTTATAATTGAGAAAGTCGAATATGGAAATGAGATTTTCCATTTATAGAAATAGAAATAAGATTTTCAATTTATATTTTATATGAGATTTACATTTGAAAAATTTTCAATTAAAAACTAGATTTTCCTTTTTGTATTTGATAAAGTTCGAATTGAAAATTAGACATTTAATTTACATTAGAGAAATTTCAAAATGAAAATGAGATAGAGATTTTCCATTAATATTTGAGAACAATGAAAATGGGATTTTGTACTTCCAATAATACATGAGAAAATTTCAATCGAAAATTAGACTTTCTGCTTATAATTGAAAAAAAATCAAACTAAAGATGACGTTTTCCACTTAAATTTTAGAATTTTCACAAAAAAATTTGAGAATTTCCGATAATATTTTAGAAAATTTCAAATCTTATTACGATTTTCAATTTATAATTGGAAAAAATGAAAATTATATACGGTTTTCCATTTACATTTCAAAAAATTACAAATGAGCTTGAGGTCTTTCGTTTACATTTGAGATCATTTCAAATCAAAATGAGATTTTCCATCTCTATTAGAGCAAGTTTTAAATGTAAATTATATTTTCACATATATATTTGAAAAAAAATTATAAATTATATTTTCACAATTACATACAAAAAAATCATAAACAAAATTTAGAAAATTCTAAATATAATTGGAAAAATTCCAAATGAAATTAAAAGTTTGAGAGAAAAGAGAAATTTAAAATGAAATTGTGAAACTTTACCAAGAAGTTAATACATTTTCTGCAAAAACAAAAAAGCAAAATATGAAGAGCAGAATAAATATCGTTATATTTTATTTTATGAAATAAAAACTGGCAAAATCATAACTGAAATTAGAAAAGCAACTAAATTAAGGAACTTTTAAAGCATCAACTTTACTTTCTAAGAATAGAAATTCTAATAATTGTTGTTGATCATATTGGGTAAAGGATGACTTGATTTTCGTCCAAATAATTTCCTACTCTTCATAGTTGTAGCCGACTTTTCAACAATTTAATGCATTCTACCTTGACATCAGACATTATTTTACACAAAAGGAAGCTCTGACAAGTAATCCCCCTACTGCGCAAGGATTTGGCAAGATTATAAAGAAATGTTGATAGACTGGAGACTGTACATCATCGCAATGTACGCACTGTCGAATATATCGCTTCTGTTAGTAAAAGTGTGTCGGATAATCCGAATTTGTCGATTCGATGGCGGTCTCAGCAATTGGGCCTGTCTTATGGCTCGAAAATTATGATTATTGAAGATAATGAACTGGACGATATGTGGTTTCAACAAGACAGCCTCACAACACGACCGATTTTGGTTTTACTGCATGAGAAGTTTCCAAAAAGCGCAATTTCACGTTTTGACGATTTCAATTGGCCACCAAGATTTGACGCCGTTAGACTCTTTTTCGTGACGCTATGACAAAGGCCATGTTTACGCAGATAATCCCCAAACATTGGAGCATTTGGAAACCAACGTTCGTCAAGTTATCGCCGAGATACCGCCAAGCATTATAATGAAATAATGGTTTCATCTAAATCATAGCTTTATGTCTGTTTTATTTAATTTTACTTTTGAAACTGGAAAATGGATAACCGGGTCTTTGTTGAGTTTTTGGGAGAAATTCGTTCAGAACTGCAGCCTTGCGAAATGTGCACTATCGTGGTAAAAAAATCAAGTTAATATGGACTTCTTCGACTACTTTACTCTCTCAAACGATATTCAAACAATATTCTTTATTTATCGTCTGACCTTCTGTAGGGAATACCGAGTGCATAACAAGGCAGTAATCAGAGAAAACGATTAACATTACCTTGCCTTTTGACCGACTTTGATGTGGTTTTTCGATTTCGGTTCAGTTGAAAAGCGCCATTCCGAAGCCTGTGGATTACTTCGCATATCAAACTCATAAGCCCATATCTTGTCAGCAGTCATAATGCTTTCAATGTGGAGTCGGACTTGACTCCATCCTTGAACCGCAATGCCTCTGACGAGTAGTCGAATAATCGAAAAGTCTGATAAATGCTTCGGAAACTAACGTTCGGGATCATCACTAAATAATAATTCCCTTTGAGTGATTCAAAAAATAAATTGCGTTAAGCTCGCTGAACGTGAGAAACTTTCCCATATCTCGTACATGGGATGAAAGGGAATCTGTTTGTTTTACTTCCTTCACACTTTATCAATGTTAATTTCAATTATAAACGTTGATGGCCAAAAAGTCAGGACAAAATTTGCACCACATTTCAATCTCTTTTAAATGCACTACTCCATATAGGTGATGCACCATAAGCATTCTCTACAATTTTCAGTGATTCAGGAATCGAAAATCCATTTGCAATATATAAAATTAGAAACAAATTCTATGCAAAACTCGCAACACCCAACCGTTTTTTTGCCTTGTATTTCGACAGATCTTTTTGGCGAACTTAAAGTTGCAACATATTTAAATAATAATAGATTAAGATTGTAATCATCTACATGAATTATACATAAAGTTAAATTCAAACACTCTTTCTTCCTGCATCAATTGTAAATGCCGCTCTATCACTCCACGCAAAAAAGCTACATCACATCATTAAAATATCTACTTCATGCAATTCTCCTACTACATTTTTGCCAGTGCATTTATCCAGAATTACCCAGCTTATGTATGCAACTTTCTGTATAATTAATTACGTTATTAAAAAATTAACTAGAATAATGCTGCACACAAAATTATCACGCAATATATAGAAATAAATAACATCAACTACATAAAATATATAACAATTTAATATTAAGAGGATGAAAAGAAAAAGAAGAAGAATCAGAGCAACAAACATTGGCAAACATAAAAATTGATTTACTACGAGACATCATCACAGAATAAATGTTTTTTCCATCAGCTAATTAGAGGAGAAAAAATATATTAAAAAAAGCGATTCAAATCTCAATTCTAAAAGAAAAACGCATATAAAGAGTAGATTTTATAGGAGTGATAGAAAATCAAATGAGACAATTTTTATTTGTTGCAATAATTCGAAGATATTCATTAGAAATATTATATACTAAAGAAACAATATTTAAGGCAATATTTAAGTTAAAAAAAGTTTATTCCAATCGCGGTCATATACTGTGATGTAAAAAATAAAAATAAATAAGACCCGTTTTCAATTTAAATAGCGCGGACGTAATCTTTTTACATGCAGTTTGCAACACTATGATAGATATCTGTTCCAAATTTCATATCACTAATGTTAAATGTTAAAAGTTATTATAATTTCACTTATTTTTATGACGTCCGATTTCTACTGTGCATAAATTTAGATTGTCGTAAAAGACCTTCGGCTAAAGAATGGTTTTAAACTGGCATAACCAGTTCACAGAACGTTGAAAAAGAATGTTCTCTAGCAGTCATGTCCAACAAATCCGTCAAATCTCTACAATTTTTTTCGAAAAACGTCGCCGCTCTAAAATCTATATGAAGAAATGGTTTCTGGTTCCCACTATTGATATAAAACACTTTATTACTGAAAATGAGACACGGATCTACACTTGTGATCTAGAAAAACCCGACTAATCGCTCAAAAATTAATTTTATGAAAAAGTTGAGGTTTTCAAAAAAACAGCGTCGACCTAAAACCTAAGTCAACAAACGCTATCTGGCTGCCACCGTACTTATGATCCAAAAGGCAAACGGGTAATCGCTCAAAAATTAAGTTTATGTTAAAATTATGTTTTTTCTATTGTCAATACTGTCAATAAGGAACACAAAAATGTCCGCAAAAAAGAACCCAAGCTTATGAGCAGGCACAATTTGTGTGTTGCATTACGATAATTCGGCCTTCCATTTCATACTGCGTTGACTCTTGGTGAGTTTTTCGACAACAATTCAACTAATATTGTTCTACAACCGTAGTGTTCATCCGGATTAGTATCGTGTAATTACCAGTAATTTCCTATACTAAAAAAAAGAACAAATAGAAGTAGAAGTAGAAGCAGAAGTAGAAGTAGAAGTAGAAGTAGAAGTAGAAGTAGAAGTAGAAGTAGGAGTAGAAGTAGGAGTAGAAGTAAAAATAAAAGTAAAAGTAGAAGTAGAAGTAGAAGTAGAAGCAGAAGTAGAAGTAGAAGTAGAAGTAGAAGTAGAAGTAGAAGTAGAAGTAGAAGTAGATGTAGAAGTAGAAGTAGAAGTAGAAGTAGAAGTAGAAGTAGAAGTAGAAGTAGAAGTAGAAGTAGAAGTAGAAGTAGAAGTAGAAGTAGAAGTAGAAGTAAAAGTAGAAGTAGAAGTAGAAGTAGAAGTAGAAGTGGAAGTGGAA
>JAHXMU010000023.1:1835701-1868752 GCA_019455685.1 Philornis downsi
AGTAGAAGTAGAAGTAGAAGTAGAAGTAGAAATAGAAGTAGAAGTAGAAGTAGAAGTAGAAGTAGAAGTAGAAGTAGAAGTAGAAGAAGAAGTAGAAGTAGAAGTAGAAGTAGAAGTAGAAGTAAAAGTAGAAGTAGAAGTAGAAGTAGAAGTAGAAGTGGAAGTGGAAGTGGAAGTGGAAGTAGAAATAGAAGTAGAAGTAGAAGTGGAAGTGGAAGTGGAAGTAAGAGTGGAAGTAAAAGTAGAAGTAGAAGTAGAAGAAGAAGTAGCGGTAGAAGAAGAAGTAGCAGTAGAAGAAGAAGTAGCAGTAGAAGAAGAAGAAGCAGTAGAAGTATAAGTAGAAGAAGAAGTAGCAGTAGAAGAAGAAGTAGCAGTAGAAGAGGAAGTAGCAGTAGAAGAAGAAGTAGCAGTAGAAGTATAAGTAGCAGTAGAAGAAGAAGTAGCGCTAAAAGTAGAAGTAGAAGAAGAAGTATCAGTAGAAGAAGAAGTAACAGTAGAAGAAGAAGTATCGGTAGAAGCAGTAGAAGAAGAAGAAGCAGCAGTAGAAGTAGAAGCATAATCATTTCAGAAGACGTGCCGATGGACGAACATGCCTATGTTAGCACAGATTGTTAGCGCTACCAAGTTCATATGTAAAACACTATATTAGATCCCGAATGAATACTATTACCTACTATAAATATGGCGGCAAAATATATTTAACTATATCCATGTAGAAACTGTTAATAATACTACAACACAAAGTGGAACATGCGAGGTAATAGGACCTTAACTGGTATTTGGATTTTGTACGGTGCTATAAAATATCAGCTTTAGAAGCCATGAATATGAGTTAATGAAGATACCTTTTACCGTAGATATTAGCAGGAAATTACCTTCATTGACATTTTTCAAATAGAAGAGTTGGTTTATATACCATTTCCATACAGAAAAGTGCTTCATAGACGTATTCCGGCAGGTATCTTTCAATTGATCTATGAAATTGGTATGAAAAATGTCGTCATAGACACTTTCAGGTAAATTCTTTAGTTGATACTTTTTTAAACATAGAAAGTTCGGAAATGCAACGTTTCGAATTTATCGATTTACATTAAAATTGAATTATATGCGATGTTAAATTGAATTTAATAAACTTAGCGAAATAAAAAAATTTCTGTCAGTTTGATACCGACAAAAGGTTGAGAGGTAAGCCATAACAATAGCATAAAATATTATAACGCATTTCACTTTATATAACAGAAACATATTCTAAATTTGCCTGAAGAATTACCTAATAATTTAAATGATTTTTCAAACATAGTATTTAGTAAGGTTTATTGATTATATTATCATAAAACGTATGAAACTCTATGTAATTGGGTCATAAGAATGATAATATTAGGCTTTAGATAGGTAACTTAACATATTATTTTAATTTACAATTTTGAAAGTCATTTCTCGACTCTAAGGGGTGATTTTTTTTTCGTCTTCATTAATACTTCTATCTGGTTAAGTATCATTCTCATAAGTCCTAATTTGTTACTTTACCAAAAGTTTATACTAAATAGAACAGACATTTTAAAACAAATGCCTGTTGCGTCTAAAAATATGCTTCCCTTGCAGTTTGAACTCAACAAATTAAAAATTAAATATGTTGAGTATTTGTAAATTTATTTATTGCACCAATAATCAGGTGCAATGAGGTCAGAGCCCAGGATAGCTGCAATTCTGTCATTATAGGCCAGACTATGGACAGGTTCCACCACTCTTTTGAAACCTCATATAGAGTGAAAAACGGTGTTATTTTGATGTAGATCTGGAAAGAAAAACTTTTTCAACATCTATATTGTAAAGACTTTTCATTTATCAAAAGTATTTGCTAAAATGAAACTCTCTATTATGAAACTTTCATACATGGGGGCTATCTCTGATGAAACTTCCATATACGGAAATAATCTTTGAAGAAATTTTCATACGTTAGAAACATTTGTGAAGAAGCTTTCTTGCATGAAAAGTGCTTAAGAAGACACTTACATATACATATCAAGATATTTTATATGAAAATTGCTTATAATGCGACTTTTCTATAGAAAATGAATACATATATTTTGCTGTACGAAAAGTAATTATGAGAACACTGACAAATGATTACGAATATAATATTCTACAATGAAAGCAGACAAAAACATCAGCTATATAGATATATCTATGGCCAGCAGCTATTTTAGAGCGATTGCAGCTAACACAGACTGGCCGTAAAATAGTACGGCCGTGGTTCGCTGCCAACTTTTTCTGGTTGGTTTGAAAGTCTACATCAAGGAGGCCTCCAATTAAAGAAAGAAAATAGGTTTTATCGCGTATAAAATACACGACAGTCGTGTCTCCTAACTACCGGGCTATTCCCTACCCAAATCAATATTTGTGAATCAATACCTGGTCTTTTATTTTTTCATAAAATCGCCTAAAATTTATTAGTAAATTTTATCCTCATTCTTAAAACGGTAAATTAAGATATTTTGGCATAGCGCAAAACTCGTTAATACTAACATTTATCTATGTAGGTAATATGCCTCTCAATTCCATATTGTTTCAAATTCTATCACTACACTGCGGTATACCCTTTCACTTCACTCTATGGCCACATCAAATCAGTGTTTGTTATTAAGTATGCATTAATTGTGCATGCATACATATATATTTTTTCGATTAAATTGAGGAGTGTTCAAACGTTTTTGTTTCTGTCGCAGTCTTGTCTTCTTAGTCGTCGCATCGCATCTGCAATATCTGAGGCGGTGGCCATCATCGCAGTAGCCTTGACATTTAAGGGGTAATCAGTGTGCTGGAACATATGGCAAAGAAGAAAAAAAAACGCTACAAATTCCTAACAAAGCGTAGACTGTGTAAACGATTTATTAGAAACTGTAAAGATATTGATGGAACACAATTTAAATACGAATACGAAAAAAATTACCAATATATAGTTAAATTGTGAAGCACTGGCTGGCCGGTGATTCATTAACATTTTCATCGAATGTAATACATTTGTGATAAACATTCTTCCTAAAGCTATGTACGATTTTACATTTTTTCACAAGCTCTCCCGGAATTGTTTTCTCATGAAAAAATGTTTTGGTTTCCAACACTGAAATCCAAGGAACAAACATTTTTACGTTATAAAACTCTCAATGACATTTCCGTAAAGAAGTAAAATTGTGCCTCTTTTTACTATTATTTAATTTCAGTTTACAAATGTATTATTTTTTAAGTAATTCTATTACGCCTATATCATAGAAGCCGTAGTGCCAAACAATTGCCACAGCAAATTTTCATAAACTTCTCTTGAGGAGAATTTTTCACTGGCAGAATAATCCATCATACACAGAAACAGTATAAAAGAGATAAACAAAAAAATTGTCGATTGTAGTCGATTTTGATGAGCTTCTATTGAGGCGAATTTTTCACCAGTAAAAACATTTGCCATAAACAGAAACAGTATAAGGTAGATGCATACAAAGCAAACTCCAGAAGTTTCTGGCGACTCACCAGCGATGAATGTGGCCGAAACGTTGCCCTGATGGAACACAATTACTCCTCTAATGACCAACGCTGACCGCAGTCCCAGGGTGAAAACTCGGATTTACGACGGACATATCGTGGGATACCGCAGGGTTCTGTATTAGGGCCCACGTTGTTTTCAATTTACATCAATGACATCTTTGGACATATACATTCTCTTAAATCCCATTTATATGCTGATGATTTGCAACTCCTGGCTTATGAGAATAACTTCCAAAATCGTGTAAATAATGAGTTAAAATATATAAATTGCTGGTGTGAAAATAATTTTATATATATAAATACGTCTAAATCAAAAGCATTAACTTTTAACTTAATCCCTAACAGATCTGTTTCGTTTATATTAAATGATTTTGTTTCGATTTTTCCTTTGAAACAAGTCCAACTTAGTTGTTCATTTATATATATACCTACATATATAAAAAGAAACACTTTATTTAATTTAAAAAATTTACAAACACCTTTTTCCATTTGTTAGCTGCTCAGTTCTACTTATCGTTGATGTTGCCTGTTTCGTGGCCCAAAAAGCAAGAGTTTTAAAATCGCACAAGTTATGTGCAAGTTGAAGAGTGCATTCTCACAAATATGTTCTAAATTTCCATATTTGGGCAGATCATACTACGACCTCTACTCAACGTGTGCGAAAACACAGAGTTAATGCTCTCATTAGTCAAAAAACAATAACTTAGTGAGTCGAGTCGTAAGTGCACTATATTCAATGCACAGCCTCTTTCAGCGACCGCAACAACAACAATTTAGCCTTGACATGATTCGTATCAGGGGTTAAGATACTGGGAGCTAAGAAGATAATTTAACAGTGCTGAATATAGTTATAGGATCAAATTAAATGTTGAAATAGAATTTTGCAAATAATAACATTATATGATATTACAATGATAATGTGCTATGTGATGAATATTATAATAGTAATTTTAGTTAAATTATTAATATTAATAAGAAATGGTGCTTTTCAATTTGTTTTATGTGGGAAAAAATTCGTTCTTAGAAATAAAATAAAAGTTGGAGGAATGCATACATTTCCGAAAACAGGTTTAATTATCGATAATGTTAGCATCACAAAAATATTATTATTTAGTATTGATGATACTATCAAATTTGAATGGCGTATAAGGCAGGTAGCTTATAAAACTACATTCTTTGCCACGCAAGTTATATAACGTAAATGTGTCTCATCCGCTAAATAGACGAAAACATATCGCAAAGGCGATGTTGATGCCACACGTTATTAATGGGTTAGAAGTTTATTGTTAAACAAGTACAGGTAGACTAGAGCGATTAAAAATATGCTTTAACCGTATAATTCATTTTGTGTATAAATTAAAACCTTATGATCTGGTGTAACATGATACCATTGAGTTTTTGAGATGTACATCTGAGAACTTTATCAACCTTAGAGCTATTTTGTTTTTCTACAAAAGTGTGAAATTTAGCACTTCCAAATACATGGTTTCCAAATTTTTTCAAAAACCAATATTTTTCAACTTCCGCAGGCACGAACGCTGATAATGCAGTGGTTTTTTTGACTTCGTACTATACGATTATGGAATTCAATAATTCCATATGAACACAGAAGATTCTCGCTATCATACTTTGATTTAAGAAGTTCTTAATGTCTTGCTTGTAGAATTATTATACTTCACTGTTAATTGTTGATGCTACACATTTTATACCTTATCTCTCTCCATATTCGTTGGTAATAATGCCATTACTATTATTATAATAATCATTGTTAAAACTTTTTAAGAACTGAATTGTAAAATTTCAGGCCTGTTTCGCAAAATGTTGGTCCGCGTAAACAATTTGGTCGTATGCGGCTTTGGGTTGCGATGTGGAAATAAGATAAACAAATTAAAAATTAAGAGTTTGGTTATAGGAGAGCAACACATAGTAGATGATTCCCTGCCAATCCTACCAAACACGCAGGAAAACCTTCTTCATCGTCAATTCCCCGCTTGGCTACAGTTTGCGAAGACTTATCACAATTCGATTGCGGCCGTTTTCACTTGGCCTTGTCGTAAGTGACCCATTTTCCATCACCAGTTCTCAACCGCTTCAGAAATGGTCCGATTTTCAACTCATGAGGTTTCTTTTTGCATTAACTCGTGTGGCATCCATACATTTGATTATTTTTGAATCCAGCCTCATTCAAATGGTTCCCATAAATTTTCTTATGCAAATTTTAGCTGTTGGGCAACCGAAACAGTGGTGGGGCTTAATGATTTCCATTATTTTATTACCATTTTGGACAATTTGTCTTCCAGACGGTGATGCGTAATTGACATCAAACTTACGGAAACGGAATCGGTGAAAACAAAATTGTGTATGATTGGGTGTTACACCTGTATTTTCGGGTGTATCGAATAAAAAGTGTAAAATATGGCGTATTAATGTCCGTTTTTGACGCGTACCCGAACAGCACTGACTCAAGAAATCACAAAACTGTCTCAGTAGTTTCTTGAATATGAAATTATATTTTTCCTATACAATGCGAGATACAGGTCTAATGGAAATACATATATAATGTATGATCATATATAATTAATTTCTATTTACTATTACTTACACAGGGTGGCGCACGAACCGTGCTGCAACACAAAACGTAATATTTTTTTATTTTTTTTTGCAGGTTGCTATTTAGATTTATTAAAATAAAAGCGTGGGATACTGGGAAGAGAATTTGAATAGTGCAACGGTGCAACATGTTTAGTAGTCCTTCATTTCTGTTCAAATGGAATTTAGGGAGAGTTTGGCGGCACTCCCCAAAGTAGATGGACTACTATGAGGCGGGTAACTAGGTCAGAGGACGACTAGATAGTCAGCAACATGCTCTCTACCCAGGGAGTTTTGGCTAGAGCAACGGTGTTTGCTTCCAGAGCGTTTGCTCGGCGTAGGGCTACCACGACGTAGTTGTGGGAAGTGAGTCTGCTGACCTTTTCAAAACAGTCAAGCCAGAGGGTTGAGCGGCTGCAAGAGTGTTCGGATCATGTTGATCCCACAATCACGTTCAGCTTGATAGCCGGCAGCTTTTGCTCGTATGAAGAGCTACCAGTCGCTGGACCGCAAGGGATTGAAACTGGGAACAGGTTAGCTACAGAGTTTGACCAGAGGATTTGTCTGGTACCGAGGGTAATGGGGATATACACGGACAGGTTTTGGGTTCGAGCCCTGTCATCTGGAATTTTTTGATCTCTTCGGGGGGTACGGACAGGCATGGGTTTTTCCTACGTCTATATTTCATGGTTGCCATTCACTGTCGCTGTGCGGAAGGGGTTTGGAGTTTTCTCCTTGTACCACCAGCGAGGATACTGCATCTTTGCAATGTAGTACCGAGCGTTCCATCTACTTGGGGTCTCCGCACCTGCAATTATATAAAAATCTCCAGTCTGTACACTTTTGCCACAGGGCGACCATTTCCGTGAAGTATGGTGTATAAATCACAATTTGGTAGCAACTTTACTTTTGCTATGCAGCTCCAACCGGTGAGTTTGGCCGGTAGCGTGGGGATCAGGAGACTCCGGGACTGATTTCCCGCCTGATCATTTGGTGTAGGATCCCTAGTGGGAGCACCACGCGAGTTGTGGTTGACACCAAAATCTCTGGTAGAGACTTTGTGCTCGAATGTGGAGTTACATTGCTACTGGGTGCTACAGACCCATAGAGTATCGGAGGTGATAAGAATGGCCTCACCTCCGCCAATGGGGATTATGTTCCATACAAGCATAATCAATTTGGTATCTCCTGGTTGGAAGAGAGGGCTGACAATTGCGGTAGTACCAAACGATTTTTTTTAGTGTGTCGCACGCCGTTGGTAAGGCCTTCACGTTAAACCACCGTAGATTTTATGCCATCAAGATCCCTATGCTCGTGTTGAAGAAACAATCACGGCTGTAGCACCGTAAATTCTGGCAAATCCAAGCGTTTCGACTCGAAACCTATCGGGGAGTTAGCAGACGATCATTACAACAGATAATTCATGATGACTTAAGCTTGTTTCCATACAAAGTTCAAATTACAGGCAAGCTAAACTTTCTTGATTTACCTAATCACCTAAAATTTTGCCCAAAAAAAAATGATTGAAATAGTCGAAGGCAACAACTTCATAAATTGATTATTTATGTCTGATGAGAGCAATTTTGACCTAAACGGCAATGTAAAAATTGCCGTATATGGAGTGAATCTAATCAGAAGTTCTTCATGAGACGGAACTGCACTGCACTGAGTCACTGTATGGTTTGCAGTTTCATTAATTCATAATTCTTTGAAAAGAACGGTGTAACAGTAAATATCAATGGGGACCGTTATTTAAAGATGTTGAAGGAGTTTTTTTACCCAGAACTGCGCCGAAGACCTATCTGCTTCAACAGCGTTTGATTCCAGCAAGATGGAGCAACTTCACACATAGCCAGGTCGGTTATGGCGGAGTTCCGACTCAAATTCCCTAAGAAATGAATATCCAGAAACTCCACTTTTCCGTTGAACTCCAAGGTTACCTGACCTGACTGCAGCAGACTTTTTTTGGCATTATGTCAAGCAAGAAATGTACAGTGAATCCAATGAATTTGACTGAATTGAAGCAGTCCACTAAAACCATAACTGAGGCGATCCCTTCAAGTGTCGCAAGGCCGTGAATAAGCATGAAAGTCATTTACAGTCTATCATATTCAAAACCAATTAGCTATATAAAATAAAATTTAATTTGGCATACAACAAAAATAAATAAATAAATAAAATGCATTTATTGAAAAAAAATGTTATTTAAATTTCTTATTGTAGCCCAATTAGTGCGTCACCCTGTATTGCCGTTAGGAAACTTCTTAAGATAGGATCTAATATGTTGCGAGGGCGAACGCAAAACTAGCCGAACGTATAAATAGTACCAGTAGTTTGAAAAAATTATTATGGTGAAAAGTGACAACCTTATAATTAAAGTAAACTATCAAAATTAAACGATTTCAGAGAATATGTGAACATGGAAATAATGGTTCATCGTTAAATAATTCAATATTTGCATTTGAAAGATCTCAGTCCCACCAACATAAAAGCCGAGCTTAATTCTAACCTGGGGAAGTCTGCTCCGTCGTCTACAACTGTAATATATTGGGTAACAGTGTTTGAACAAGGCCGTACAAGCTGCCAAGTCGAACACCGTAGTGGTCGACCAATTGATCAGACACAGTTAAGAAAATCCACAATATGGTATTGGATGATCATCGTAGGCATTTCAAAAAGTGTTATACATCGTGTGTAAATCGAAGACTTGAATATGAGAAAGCCGTGCGCAAGATGGGTGCCGCGCTTTCTTTTAATAGAGCAAAAACAGCAACAACAGTCGTGAATATGTTTCAGTAGAGTATTTGGCGATGTTTCACCGCAATAAAGTCGAATTTTTGCGTCGATTTATGAGCATGGATAAGACATGGGTCCACCACTTCATATCTGAGAAAAAGGAACAGTCAAAGCAGCGGACTAGAATGGGCGAATCGTGTCCAAAGAAGGCGAAGACGTTTTAGTCTGCGAGGTCATAACGTCTTTTTTTTTGGGATGCGCATGGGATTATTTTTATTGATTATTTTCAAAAAGGAAAAACTATTAAAGACGAATATTATGCTAATTTATTGCAGCGTTTGGCACGAAAAAGATGGTGTTGCTTCATCAAGAAAATGCTTCATTTCGCACATCCACTACTGCGATGGCGAAAATTAACGAATTCAAGTTTAAATTGCTTCATTGTGCAACTTAGATATCCCAGATTATTTTTTGTTTTCAAACTTGAAAAAATGGTTCAGGGTAAAAAATTTGCCGACAATGAAGAGGTGGAGTCTGCGGTTGATGGCTATTTTAAGGAGTTTGACAGTTCTTGCTATCAACAGAGTAAGGAAGCTATTGAATATAGCTGGAAAAGTAGGTCGAGCTAAAACGAGATTACGTTGAAAAATATGGAAAAATTTGCCCAAGTTTTATGTGACCTCTATGTTAGGTCGGCTAGTTTTGGAACCGTATGTCCAATATTAATTCTTTTTTATATAGGTAAGACTGAAAAACAACTGACTACAGAAAAATTTCGCTGTTTCCCAAATTTCATCACGAGGAAAATATCTCGCAGGCAATATAATTACATCAGTTGATAGTTTCAACTGACGTTATTCAACAGTAAGGCAATAAATTGCAAAGATAGCACTAAGATTATTAAGCTTCAATTGTTTTCGTTAGTGCATTTGAGAAGTACAATTCGCGATCTATATATGTGCTTATCAATATGTGTCTGTGTGTTGCACCCATGATCGTTTACCATTTAACTGAAATTTATGATGTTTTCACAATATATAATAGATATGTGTGGAGCAGTTTTCAGGGTAACAAAGATAAATAATGAACCTACAATAGTTGAAGCCTTTAAGATGTAATAAAACAAAACTACATAGCCTATACGTTTTAATGCACTTCTCTACTTATATCGGTAATATACAATCCTGACAACTCCAAAATTAGAAACGACCGCATAAAAAGTAAGGAAAGCTGATATTCGTAACAAGTCCTAAACCGAGACGTAAAATATCTGTTAATTCAAATCAAAAATTTTACTGTAAACTTGGCTTTAGAAAATTATCTAATATCTTTAAATCTGAATTCAATTCTTAATTCTTATTTCCTTAGTAGAAAACTACTTACCTTTTTTTTAAATAGAATATTCTTCTACGCTGAGTTTCCTTTCTTTTAGGGTTTCACAAAAAATCCGCCAAAGCTTCGTGTCAGTACCGCTATAATCATATAAACGACTTCCCCCTTTTTATTAAATTTCACACGTTACTCGATTTTTTTTTCATAAATTTTTTACTTTTTAGCAATTTTTGCGCAACAGTTGATGTTTGATGAGCTTTGTAATTTTTTTGTTATCAGTTCCGCAAATAAATAATTATTAACACTCAAAAAGATATTCTTAATTGTAATCCAAAACTTTGTAATTTTTTGATTTAAAAAAATAACGATTTTTTTGTTTACTAGAGCTCTGTCGAAAATGAAAACGCATTCACGAAAGTTTGAAATTTTCTTAATTTTTGTTGCTTTTTTTGTTTTGCAATATTTTGAATTTTGTTTAAATTTTGTTGATTTCTTTTTTGCTTGGGGTTTACTTTTTTTGTGGTTATAAAATAAATGAAATATCCCGTTTTGTTGTTGTTGTGGGTTGGATTGAAACTAAAAAAGTTGTTTTTACAGAACTCTAGTTTGTGTGATTTTTAAATGATTGCAACTAAAGAAAGACCAAAATTATTTTATAGTTCCGAAATTCACTGTTGTATCAGCCGTCGTCGTTATTTCATTGAGGTGGAAATTTTGCGGCAGCAGCACAATTTTTCTCATATAGGAAATTTGTATTGATGTCGTCTTATCCGGGCGTAGTTTTCTCAAATCCAAAATCTGTCACTTGGTTTTGTGGTGTATCGAGTTTGTCTTTTTTTCTTATTTTGAAAATACTGAGTAGTTAATTGCCTGAAAAGAGAGAAATGACAAACAGAGCACATTAGTACAGGTAAAATAGAACACTTTTATTGAAATTTAGTGATTTCATTGAATTTTTAAGATCTTTTCCTACTAAAATCTTTCCAGTGAAAAATATTTATATTATATTTTTCATAGAAGCTGTTCTGTTCTGTTCACGTAGGAAAACTTAGTACTAATTTTAAGAACAAATATCGTTGAAAATAAAGCACATGCTTAGCTTATCTAACTGGGACCCTAAAAGTTTTAAGTACAATGAATTGTTACTTTTAAGTGCAACCCTAAGTATGAAATAGAAGAATACGTCACTTGAAGTAAAGACGTCAAAGTTAACCGAAATTTAAATTTCTCCAAATTTAAGAATAAAAATATAAAACGAAAATACTAAAATGTTGTTTTTCTTTCTCATTCAATCCGGCTTGAAGGACCAATGTTTAGGTTGGGGGCGAATACAATAATTATCCAAACCGGGTTGAATAAGAAAGAAAAACAATATTTTAGTTTTTTCGTTTTATATTTTTATTCTAAAATTTGGAGATATATTTTACCTTCGGTTAACTTTGACGTCTTGACTTCAAGTGACGTATTCTTCTATTTCATAATTAGGGTTGCACTTAAAAGTAACAATTCGTTGTACTTAAAACTATTAGGGTACCCAGTTAGACGGTTTTTATTGGATTTGTATTTTTAAAAGTAGGTACAAAAAAAAACCTAGAAAAAACAAATCGAATTGGTAAAGCGAAATTTTTTATTTTGTTAGCTGTTATATAATAAGTATTTTGGAATTCAATTGTTAAAGATATATACATATTTTTCACAACAAGTGTGACTGAAGTTCATTCACAACGAAAATAAATCCGAACAATTTTCAAATGATTTCTTAAATACAGTGCAATTTAGCACCAATATGCTGGGTGCAAAATCTAACCTTAAACTGTCTTTAAATTGAAAAATACTGTCTGTCTGTCTCTATTTTTTAATTCGAAATTGCCCAGATTTTCAATTCGTCAGAGGTCCCTTCCATCTATTACAAATATCTCATATATTTTCATACATCTTTTTTGGGTAGTGTTGAATAATCCTTTCAATTCCTTTTTTTCAGTCTTTATTGCGGTGAAACATCGCCCAACACTCTACTGAAACATCTTCACGACGTTGTTTTTGCTCTATTGAAAACAAGCGCGGCACCCATCCTGTGCACAGCTTTCTCATCTACAAACCCTCGGTCAACATACGATGTATAGCACTTTTTGAAATGCCTACGATGACCATCCACTACCATATTGTGGATTTTCTTAACTGTGTCTAGCATGAACTTCTTAATTGGTTGACCACTACGGTGTTCGTCTTGGCAGCTCGTACGGCCTCGTTTAAACTCCGCTACACAATATCTTACAGTCATAAACGAAGGAGCAGACCCTCTCAAAGTAGAATGTAGTTCGGCTTTAATATTGGTTGCACTGAACCCTTTCAAATGGAAATATTGAATTATATAACCGTGACCAATTTTTTCCATGTTTATAAATTCATTGAGATGGTTTACTTTTGATGGCTCACACAAAAATACTAAACATCGCTTTGAAACTTAAAATGTATGTTTTATAAGGTTGCCACTTTTTCTCAAAATAATTTTTTCCAAACTACTGGTAACATGTATACATCAAATCGGCTAGTTTTTGGACCGCTCTCGTTTTACCCAATTTTCAAAAAAAATCGCTCAGTAGAAAAATGACTGTAACCTTTGAACTACACAGAAATTTGTACTAGAGATTGAACGCGAACTTGTGTCAAAATAAGGACAAAAATAATACGAATAAAATCAATTTTATCCCAAATCCACTTAAAGTTCCATTTGACTGAAGTTCGCTTACCATCACATTAAGCGCTGGCTTAAGTTATTATTATTATTATTATTATTATTATTATTATTTATTTTTTCCCCCCTTATTGGTTTGAATATTGATAGTTATAAAACAATATTTTAATAATTTAAACCAAATCAAATCAGTATTAGTTTAAAGCCTCAGCTCTTGAAGACTTTATAGAGGCGAGTTAGCAATACTGCGAATATTACATTATTTACAATATTTTAAAATGAAAGAGAAAAAAAAAATATATATATATACATATATATTTAGAATGGAAATTACTTTTCAATTCATTTTCTAGGTCAGGAGTTCTTCTACGTTGTATAACAAATAAGTTTTAAGCAAAGTTTTAAACGAAGAAATTCTCGTTTCAGCCTTTAAATAAGGAGGCAAATTATTAAATTCTTGACTTCCTGAAAATTGTATTCGTTGTTTCGTGGTGTCAAACAAACACGCTTAGATAGCTACTATTTCTTGTGTTGAAATTGTTGTTTTCATGTTGTCTCTCCAATATGCAATTAACGAACTCCCTTCGCTGTCCATTGTCAGCTGACTTCAGTTCCTGAGTCAATTGAACTTTGTATGCTTGAAGATGAAAATCTTTCGTCAAAATTCGCTGCATAGTGGATTTGGAGACACCAATTTGCTGAGCTCGGTGTCGAATTGAGGTGGATGGAGTTTGAGCGACATCATCACGTACAGCTGCGACATTTTCGGTCGATCGACCTGGTCGAAGAAGGTCGGTTGTTGTCTTTACATCACTAGATCTTTACATCAACAGATCCAGTTTTGGCAAATTTATCCATTAATCTCTTTATAGTTGACTCTTTTGGAGCATTATTGTGACCCCAAATTGATCGCAATTCGCGAACTGTAGCCGCAAAACTTTCTCCATTTTAGTAAAACAATTTCACAATGAGAATGCGTTGTTCATTCGTATTGCGCTCCACTTTTACTAACCTCGCACCTTCTACTAGCAAACAATAACAATTATTCAAATGCAAAACAATGACACTTCGAATGGCGCCAAATTTAAATCTTGCGTTCTTGTTGGGACACCCTTTAGTATTGACTTCTTCGATTTCTTTGCCATCGACGTAGACAACTAAGTTTCTGCTGTGAACATTATATGGCCTAACACGTATAAGATTCGTTTCATCAGGGTTTACAAATAATTTATTTATTCGTGCAAATTCTGATATGAGGGAAAAATCACGTTCTATATAAGCTTCAACTATAGTTTCAAAGCGGTAGGGATAAGTCAGACATATATCGTCAGCATATATGAATAGCTTGCCTGTTGACCCAATTATTATTATTTCATTTATAACCATTCTAAATAAAAGAGGTCCAAGAACACTACCTCGTGGCACACCATGTTCAGCATGAGCCAAGTCACTTCTATGATCACCAAAAAAATTCGCAAAATTTGCAACTAAATTCTGTATGGGATATCAATCCTTGCTTGTATTTATCATTTTTGAAAAACTAATATTTCCGCCTGTTACCATGCTCTCTATGAGATTTGAGTTCTCTTGCAAATTCTTTCAGGAAAAAAATTTAGGTAAGAAAGTTCTACCTAACTGAAGCTCCCTTACAATCCCATAAATCGCTGGCTTAACTAACATTTTAAACGATTTTTAAAACATTATTTTAAGCAGTATAAAATTCGCACCTATATTCTGAAAGAGATATCAATGTCTACTTGTATTTCTCTTTTTTGAAAAACTAACATCTGCGCCTGTTATCGATTTTTTAGATTTTAGATTTCCTTCATTTTTCTTTTCAAAATTGAAATTTCTGTCTTTTTAAAATGTTGTTATTTTGGTCAAAATCCAAATAGTCTAAATTGATAGAATTATTGAAAATTCACGAGAATCTTCCATGTACTCGTATATGTTAGTTTCAGATGAAAACAAAATCGCAGAAAAAATACCTCACATTGACTAGAGTTCGTTCACAATCATATCTAGCACCGGCTGAAATGACATTCTCAATAATTTTCGAACATTCTCTTTTATCGGCGTAAAATTTGCCACCTAATTTCTGAATGGGATGTCGATCCATACGTGTATTTCTATCTTCTTAAAATGTTGTTATTTTGATCAAAATCCAAACAGTCTAAATTGATAGAATTTTTGCCAATTTCAGAAATAAATTCTCCATCAAAATCGTGGTAGAAATGTCTGAAGTTCGCTCACAATCACATTTAACGCGGGCTTAAGTAACCCGATTAATAATTTTCGAACATTCTCTTTAATCGACATAGAATTCGTCACTTAATATTTGTGTTTCTTATTTGTGAAAAACTAACTTCTGTTCGATTTTTATCATCCTTCCTCCTCATCAAACGTATTGAGATAAAATTACATATTTTGGTCAACATCTAAATATTCTAAATTAATAGAATTGAACCTTCCACTTCCACACTTTATTGCAGTATTTTTTCCAAACATATTGGAATTGTTCTGTTACAAGTCAAAATAAAAAGTTTTACTTTGGCTGGAATTCATTGCATTCAAATTAAGTTTGGATAAAAAGTACTACTGAAATTTTGACAAAATAGTGTCTGTCCGCTTATCTACATAAATTTTATATTTTAAATTTCTTTAATTTTGTTCTCTTTCAGATTTGCTTTCTCTCTGTGGCTTTCTTTTTGGCCTACCTTGATCGGCTGTTCCTTGGACAATACCAAAATTAACATATTAGGAATATTGAAAGAAAATAGTATAAATTAACAAAATTTTTGACTTGTATAATGCAATAACTTTGTGAAACTTTTTTCCATACTTTTACAAATTTTATAAATTTTCTTTCCATTCTTTTCAAATATAAGTTTTCGGTAATAAATCGGAGTTAAAAATTCAATTTGGCATAAGTTCACCTGTAATCAAAATGAGTATCACATCTTGTCTTAATCTTTTTTACTTTTTAAAAATGCTGTCTGTCCATCAGTCAACATCTTCCTTGCGGAACCCACTTTTAGTTCAAAATGCTTTCTAAACCGCAAAGATTATTAATTCTTTTGTGGCAAATTCCAAGTAACATTTATAGATTTTTTTGGAATTTACGTAATTACTTGTTTTAATTCTTTCTCATTTTTTATTTCTCTTTTCTTTCAAATGCTTAAAATGTGTTCACTAAAAGTCAATATAAGAAACCAATATTTTTGCAGGAGTTTACACGCAAACAAACTGCTGGGTCGTAAATGATTCATTAAATATTAATTTTAAGTGGCGCAAAACTCGTCTTCTAACTAAAAAAAAGGAAAATATCCTTGCATCTCATGAATGAGATATGAGACAGCTGCGAACATTCGACTGACTGACATTTGACTGTAAATATAGCATTATATTTCTCATATTGTTCGTCTATTGTTCGATCTCTTCCCAGGGTTCTTTTACAGATTTTTAAATTGTATCCATTTCAATTTCAATAGAAAGTCCAAACAAGAAACATCTCCTCAATAATTTCTTAATTATGAAACGATTGCTTAAATCGCATTCCATCCTAAGTTTACTAAGTGCTGACTGTATAATCCAGCATTGTGTTTCTTATACTGCTGGTCTGTTTGCGTCTCCTCCCACAGCCTTATTTATGATTATAAATTTCCATTTCTTTAATAATTCCTTATTTTAGGAAAGTTTGGTTGGTTATTCGATCAGTGGTCAACAATTAAATCATTTATATTAATTTTTATTTCGCAAGTTGATGCAGTTTTTTTTTAAATCTTCGAAAATTTTAAATTTGCTTTTGCTTTCATTTTTATTGAAATGAAAATTTTCCACAATAATTTTAGGAAAAATGCCGAAATATGTCTTGAACTTTGAACATGACGCCCAGGTGTTGAGTGTAAAACCTATTTTCGAAAAATTGCGGCTGTCTGCCTTTCGGTATTCAATTACTTTCAATTGGTATGGCTTCATGAACCGCCTAGATTTTCAAATTGGCAAGAATTTTCCCCTCTGAGTGACTAACTTTAGGTAATATTATTGATATTTCTCGGAGTTTTGTTATGTAATTCCATTAGCTTTTTCTATGAAATTTGAAATCTCTTTTCATGTCTTTCAAATATAAATTCTTATAAGCAAATCGTGGTAAAAAAAAATCAAATTTCACTGAAAATCACTCACAATGAAATAAAGTGCAAAGAGGCATTCTGAAGAATTTGGAAATATTATTTTAAACTGCTGTAAATTTTAACATCAAGAAACGGATTATAAGACCTAATCTTAGCCTCCTTCAATTTTGCAAGTGTCAGGATGTCGCTCAACATCTTCTCCCAGACAAATACTTTTAATCCGAATAGAATGCGAAATTACCAAAATTTTCAATACGCAAGCAGCTTTTTCTCTTTACCATAAATTTCTGGTAATGCTTTAAACCCTTTGCTGTGTTTTGTTAACAAATTCTCTTTAGCTTTCGTTAAGTTTTATTTTAGTCACTATTTGCGCCCTGCGTCCAACCTCTGATCAGCATCTAATTCGCCTAAATTGTTAAATATTTTGGAATATACCTAATATATATATTTCATAAAATTTTCCACAAATTGGCCTTTTTCCCCAAATCTTCGAAATTTGTATTTGCTTTTAGTTTTTTTCGAATGCAAATCTTCCATAACAATTCAACATAAAAAATTGCCGCTTTAGTTAAGGTTCGCTCGCAATCAAACTAAGACTTGGCTTATGAAATTACCTTTTTCTTCTGAAAAATGTTTAAATACATTTTTGAACTGTACATTTGTACAATTTGATGTCGGGGAACTGAATGTAACATTTAAGTTAAGTTCGAAAAATTATGTCTGTCCGCTTGCCAATATTCAACTACTTTCCTTTCGAACAGTCATGCAAACTGCCAAGATTTTCAATTCGCAAGAAGTTTCTTCTCATAATGATAAATTCCAAGCAATTTTGTTCATATTCAAAAGTTTCTTCTCCTAATGACAAATTCCAGCTTTTTTGCAGTATTAAATTTATATTAAACTAAAAATTTTTGTTTAAATGTATTTTTTTTCAAGTATGAATTTTCCATAAAATTTTTTCTCTTCTTTTTAATTTTATAAGAAATACCTACTCCTGATAATACCTGCTCCTACTTTATTGGGATTATTGAAAAATATTTTTATCTTTTTACATTTCATTCAAATATAAGTTGTCGATAACAAGCCGACATAAAAAGCTCTTTAGGTAGAGTTCAGTCACAATAAACCGAAATCGAAAAGATATGTCAAGAAAATCCTAGTTTTAGAAAACGTAATCAATATTAAACTTACCCTAATAAGGCTCTTAAAATAAACTAAATCACCTTTATATTTTGGTATTTTGAAATTGACTTTTCCTTCCATTTTATTTAGATGTTCTAATAAGATATTTAGAAAAGGCGTCGAGATAAGACCATCCTAGGTTGTCAAATCCTAGCTAAGGAAATATTCTAAAAAAATTAGACTGTTTTTCATTTGAAGAACAATATGTTGATAAAAAAATTGGTTATGTTTTTTTTGTACTTTTCAAAAAATATCTTCTTCATTTTAAATTTTTTTCTTTTTTTACAAATTTTAAATGTGAATAAAAAGCGTCTGCTTACGAATCCATTATGTTTGGAAAACTTAGCCGTCCGTCCTTTAGCCAGTAAACGAAATCATCTAAATTATTAGCTACGTTGAAGCAAAATATTTTTGTGTCACAAAAAGCTTTAGTTCCAATTTGAGGCAGTTTTTACCCACAATTTTTGTTGAACGTAGTTAATCCTTTCCATGAATTGAAAAATGAATTTTATAAAGTAAAGTACTTTATGAATTGAATAGAATTTTTGGAAAATTAAATTAAATTGCTTTAAATTAAAAAATTAATTATGTATTTGCTAGTGTAAAGGCCCTTTCAAACAACCATGTAATTATAAAAACCCTTATTTTTGTTACGCCCACATGACAACCCAGAGGAGCACTGAAGACTCCTGGTTAAAATCAGCAATAGACGCCACTTCACAATATACGAACACTTTCCCAACCGCTCTCAACGTACGAATAAACCCCGAAATAAAGTAAGTCAGCCGTTGTCTTTTCCTCTCCTTCAGTACGAAACCCCCTCGTAAACATACACAACCCGCCAAGAACGTATAGGTAAGTTCTTCCACATAACCTCCAATCTCTCTCACGGAACTTAAGTTCCGAAGTAAATCTTCAGACTAAATCTGACAGATTTACACTACAGCATTCGCATTTTACAGCTTTAATATTTTGAAATTTTCATTTCCTTTCATTTTATTCTCCTTTCAGATACAAAATTTAGCTAAGATTCAACCGCAATATAACAAATTACTGAATTAAGAAACATTTTGACCATTTTTAATGCATTTTTTTACAATATTTAAACAAAATACTGAAAGTAAAACCTAATCTTAGCATTCTTCACTTTTACAAAATTATGGATGGCTGTCCTTCTGTAATTCAATGTTCCATGAGTTTCCAATTCGAAAGAAACTTTTTCCCATTATAATATCTTTTTTTCGTATTTTCATTCTTTACTTTTAAAAAACAATGTCTGTCCGCCTGTTATTCGAAACTGCATGGATTTTAAATTTGCAAGAAATTTTTTCCCCATTATATTTAAATTTTTTGTATTTTCATTCTTCACTTTCAAAAAACGGTGTCTCTCCGTTTGTAATTCAAAATTTCATGGATTTCCAATTCACAAGAAGTTTTTTTCTCATTATATTAAATTTTTTGTAATTTTATTCTTCACTTTTAAGGAAGGATGTCAGTCCGTTTGTATTTCAAAATTTCATGGATAAGAAGCTTTTTCCCATTAAAATTAATTTTTTGGGAATTGGAGTTTTTATTTAGTTCAGCAGTTTCTATTTTTCGTTTCGTTTGTTCTCCAGTTTTGAATTTTCGTTTGAAGAAAAAAAATAATTTTCCATCAGAGTTTTATTTCTGGCTGAATCTACTCATAATTACATTCAGTGCTGGCTCAAGTAAAGTTCTAAATAGTTTTCAAACATTCTTTAAAGCACTTAGGCGCTGAATGAAACATAAAACTTTGCGTTTTGCACTTTTGGAAATTTAACATTTGTCCGTCCATCAACATCTTCCCTTAGGGTCTTTTTAAGATTCTAAATTTTCTTCCATTTTTTTCTTTAAAAATTCATTAAGCAGGCCAATTAAAGATTAACATCTTAGATTGTCGACCGTCTAAATTATTAGAATTATTGAAAAATATTCCTATCCCTATGCTATCTTTTATGTATATGAAAATTTGATGTAGTTGATTTCAAAATGTTTAGGATTTAAATGTTCTTCTTTCACTTCATCACTTAATTTTCCACAATAAGACAGGATAAAAAGTACTCCTATTCTGCTGGAACTCATTTACAATCGAATTCATTGCTGGCTTAAGTAAAATTCTGAAAAATTTTCAAATATTTTTAAACTTTAAACAATCCGCTAATAGTAAATGAAGTGTTTGTTTTCTTAACTTTTGGAAAAACAAATTTTACTTTGGTATTGCAATAAGAAGAGGTGACACCATAAGAACATAAAGTTATGGAAAACTTTGACCGCCCGTCCTTGGACAATATCAACAATTAATTTATTGAGTGTATTGAAACAAAATATTAAAATGTATCAAAACTTAATGCCGTATTTTTCCCCTATTTTTGGGGTTTTGAAATTTGCATTTTCTTCCATTGTAACTGTTTATAAAATCTAATCTTAGCCTTTTTTATACTTTTGGAAAATTGTGTCGGTCTCCCTATCACCTTAATGAAAGTGACTTCCTGAATTGTAAAGATTTTCAAATTTTGCAAGAAATTTCTTTTTTTAAAACAAATTTCACGGCACTTTTCACATACTTTTTTTTAATCTATGCTTACTTTTTGATTTAGTATTTTTCTTAACAATCAATTTGTACATGATGGGAGTTTTATTTCCATTCCTTTCAAATAAATTTTTTCCACCAAAAGTCGGTCTCACTTTAGCTGGAGTTTGCTTACAAACAACCTACGGGTTTGGAATAATACAAAAACATGTTTAAATAATAACTTAAGCTGGAGTGAAATTCGTATCCTAAGTAAAAAACAAAACAAATTCTTTTGCATGCTACGAGTGGGGCACAAATAAAAAGAGATCTTAAACTTATTCAATCTTCAATCTCATTAGTGCTGACTGCATATCAATACTTTGTGTTTCCCACATTATCCCTCTGATTGTATAAGACTTTACATTTCTTTTGTTAATTCTTTCAAATTTGGAATTTTAATCAGAAAGTCAATCAAGGAGCGTCTCCGTAGCTATTCCTTAGTTTTGAAAAGCGTTGCATCCAATCTCTGATCAACACCTAATTTGTCTAAATTGTTATATATTTTGGAATAAATTACTTATATTTCGTAAAATTTTCCACAATTGGGTCTTTTTCCCCAAATCTTTGAAATTTTGAAACTGCATTTCCTTTTCGTTTTTTCCAGTGCAAATCTTCCATAACAATTCAACATAAAAAATTGCCGTTTTGCTTAAGGTTCGCTCGCAATCGAACTAAGGCTTGGCTTATGTAATAATCTTTTTGTTTCTGAAAAATGTTTAAATACATTTGTGAACTGTACATTTGTACAATTTGACGAATATAAAATTGAAGATAATTTTCAACTATTTCGAAAAATGTTGTCTGTCCGCTTGCGAATATTCAACTACTTTCCTTTCGAATGGTCATGTAAACTGCCAAGATTTTTAATTCGTTAGAAGTTTCTTCTCATAATGTTAAATTCCAGGCAATTTTATTCTTATTCAGAAGTTTCTTCTCCTAATGACAAATTCCAACTAATTATATTCTCATTCTGTAGTATTCTTAATAAACATTTTGTATCTGGTATTAATTTTCTCTTCATTTCAAATATAATATTTTGTTTCTCTCCTATAGAAATTGTCTATAACAGGCCAAAAAGTTCAACTCTAACTAATCGAACTAAGTTATGGCTAAAGGAAAACCCAGAAAAATTTTTTATTATTTATGTTAAATAACCTAAAATTTCTTGCACAAAATACTAACTATTAAATGAAGCTTGGCTTATCCCATTTTTGAAAAACTGAACTCCGTCCGTCCCTCATTACTGTGTTTGTGGGAACTTTTTAGAATTCGAATGACCCTCTAGAACGCAAAGGCTTTATTGCACAATAAGCTTTATCTTCTAAAATAAATCTAGAGCTCCTTAAATTGCAAAGATTTACAGAAGGCTTCATTTTGGATCTTTTTAAGTATATTTAAAGCACAATTTATTTTAACTTTATTTGGAACTTTAATGTCAATAACCAAATCATTGTATTACGAATATTGAAACAAATTAGGATAATTTATCACAAAGTTTCCACTCGTATAACAACTAAATACAATTTTTATTTATATATTTTTAAAAATTCGAACATTGAGTTTATTTCTATGTTTTCTGTTTTAATATAAATTTTCCATTCTGAAAAATGTTCAAATATTTATTTGAGCTGGCGTAAAATTTGTTGACTAAATAGCTGATTGCCAAATTGAAGGTGGTGCTCCTCATTTTTGTAAAACTAAAATCCGTCCGTTTCTTAATTTCGTTTCCATGAGACCTTCTTAATATTGGAATCGCATCATAAATTCCAAAAAAAACATATTTAAGTTTTTCTTTTATAATAAATGCAGAGCACAATTTGTTTAAACTTTCCTTAGACTTTTTATGTCAATATCAAAAACATCTTATAGGACAATTAACCAAAAAATGTTTTTAGGAATTTGAACACTAAATTCATTTCTATTTTTTCCCCCATTCTGAAAAATGTTCAAATATTTAACTAGGCTACTGTGAAATTTGTTGAGTAAAACTCTGATTGCAAAATTGAAGGTGGTTCTCCTCATTTTTGTAATTAATTTCGAACTTAATTTCGTTTCCGTGAGAACTTCTTGAAACTCGAATGGCATCATAAATTGCAAAAAACAAATGTATTTAAGTTTTTCATTTATAATAAAGGCAGAATAAACTTTTCTTAGACTTTTTATATCAATATCAAAATCGTCTTATAGGAAAATTTAGCAAAAATTTTCCATTTGTATGATAACTAAGTGCAATTTTTACGTATTTTTAGGAATTTGAACATTGAATTTATTTATATTTTTCTTTTTCTTATTTTTCATTCTTATTTGAGCTGTTGTAAAATTTGTTGAGTAAACCGCTGATTGCCAAATTGAAGGTGGTGCTCTTCATTTTTGTAATTAATTTCGAACCTGATTTCGTTTCCGTGAGAACTTCTTGAAACTCGATTGGCATCATAAATTGCACAAAAAATATATATTTAAGTTTTTCTCCTATAATAAATGTAGAGCACAATTTGTTTCAACTTTAGACTTAGACTCAGACTTTTTATATCAATATTAAAATCATCTTATAGGGGTATTGAAACAAAATTTGACAATTTAGCAAAAAGTTTTCAGTTGTAATAAATGTAGAGCACAATTTGTTTGAACTTTCCTTAGACTTTTCGATATTGATATATCAAAATTATCTTACAGGAGTATTGAAACCAAATGTGAAAATTTAGCAAAAAGCTTTCACTTGCATGATAACTTAGTGAATTTGTTTCTTGTTTTTAATTTTGAATTTTCCCCCATTTTTTTCAAATAGAAACGTTCTATAATAAGTCGAAATAAAAAAAAGTTCTACAGTGGCTGGAGTTTGTTTACAATCAAACAAAATGCTAAAATGCTAATTATTAAAACCAGTTGAGTGTTCTTTATTTTTGAAAAATTTTTGGAAATTCGTCCGTCCTTCAATGTAATTTCTTTGGCACCTAAATTATAAAGACTTTTTCTTCTAAAATAATTTTAAAGCACTCTCTTTGAAATTTCTTTGAACTTTTATAACTTTTTCTAAGTATTTCTTACTTTTTTTTCATTTAGTTTTATTGTTTTCACAGTAATCAATTTGTTTCAGATTTGAATTTCCTTTTCATTTTGTATTTTCATTACAAATTTCTTGCCATTGAGCAACCACCTTTGTTTACCATTTCAATTAATTTTTTTTTTTCGAACAAAAAAAGAAACAATAATTGACTTTATTTCTACACTTCCACTTATTTTTTGTTGCAAAATATTAAACACTTTTTGTGTTGATTGATCTCATGAATTGATTTCTTTGAAAATTTTTCAATAATTTCTCGTATCATTTATACAATTTTCTTTTTTTCGTGAATTCAAGAGGAAACAAAATTTCCATAACTTTCGTTTTCGTTTTCAAAATTATCGAATCCAACGCATTGTAAGTGAGAGCGAAAAAAACTCAGGATTATGTGGCCGATTTTTGGTTGTAATTTTCTGCTTGTTAGTAAATAATTTTGTTTTGTTATAAATTTCTGCACTTGTCCGGCTTAATTTTTTACACATGTTTTTTTTTCTCTTGTTGTTTCCTTAAGAAATTTTTGGTGTTTTCTTGTTTGCGTCCCCAAAATGTTGCAATTTGGTGTTTTGCTACATGTAGAATACAGAAAACGAACGATGAACGGCAAACGAAATTATTCCGAAATTTGTCCTTAACACGCGCGCGTTTCAATTTTTTTTCTTGGTGTTGTCAAAAATATCCTCTTTATTCTTGTTGTTGTCGCTTTGTTTCAAAACCCAAAACAGAAGAAAATGGTAAAAATTTGTTGAGGTTTTTTGTATGTGTTTTGTTTTTTTTTTTTTTTGTAAAATTTATGTTGTTGTTTTTGTTTTGTTTTTTTGGTTTTGGCCGGTGCAAGCGTAACAAACGAACGTATGAAAGTATCTGCAAGAACTGCAGCCTTAACGCAATTTCAATCTCTGTGAAGGTCCCCAACTAACATTTCATTCGTGCCACACAACGCTGCGTTGTACTATGTGAAGTTTTGGTTGCAAATAACAACAGCAGTGGCAGCAACAACAACAAAAATACTACAACTACAACAAGAAGAAAAAGCGCAGTACTCGCATAAAAGCCTCACTCACTCTTTTGCCTCATTCGAGCTCTGTAAACGCAAAAAGCGTTGCATGTAAAAACCCAAACCAACCAACAACAGAAGAGGCCCAAAGAGTGCGGCTCTTACGGCTGCTGGTGGCGAAGGTGCATTCAACAACACTAACACCACCTCTACACATGCGAGTCAACAGCACTTGCAGCAGAAATCCTTTTACTCGTACTCTTATTAAAACAGCAAGAGAATCTTGCAGATGCTCTTTAAATGTCTGCAAACTGTTCAAAGAGAATCGATAATAAAACGTCTTTGGCCAAGAGCAGAGGAGGAGTAACAGAGCTTCACAATGCGTTTAAATTATCCTGTGTGTGTAGGCGAGCGAGCATTTATGTGTGTGTGTGTGTGTATGGGTATATGAATACAAGTGTGCATGTGCAGCATGCTTCATTTAAAGTGGGTGGCTTTGGCCTTTAAATGTTGCATTAACAGGCCTTCTTCTTGCCTGCATGTGTTGGCACTTATGCCTGTTTGTGTGAGAGCGCGCCAATTGTTCATGTTCGTGTGTGTGTGTGTGTGTATGTGTGTACATATAATGTCTAGTACTCCTATCAGTGTTACCAGTCCTACTTTTTAAAAATGGAACAATAAAAGTGCAGAAGTTGTCACTAAATTGTTTTAACAAAATCAAATCCAAAAATTTAGGTGCGCAACTAAGTTCTCGTTGTTTTTTTTTATAAAAATGGAACTTTATTATGAAAACATGCTTACAAATGATTCATTGTTCGGGTTGCCCTTCGCTAATTATTACTCTTTCCCATCTCTCTGGCAAAGCTGGAATTCCGTCACGATAAAACTGTTCATGTTTTGAGGCTATCCTCGAATCTAGCCATTCCTTGATTTCCTCATATGAGTGGAACTGCTGGTGAGCCAAAAAGTGTGCCAACGGAGTGGTAATCGGACGGCGCAATATCTGGATAATATGGCGAATGAGGTAAGACTTTACATTTCGGCGTTTCCATGTAAGTTTTAACGGATTTGGCCATATGAGGCCGAGCGTTGCCATGCTGAAGAATCACTTTTCCGTGCCTCTTCGCGTATTGTGGCTGTTTCTCGCGCAGAGCTCTACTCAATCGCAACAATTGAAGTCGATTGCGATCCCCAGTGATGGTTTCGCTTGGTTTCAACAGCTCGTAATAAATAAGAACGACCTGGTCCCACCAAATACAGAGCATAACCTTCGCAGCTTAAATATTGGCCAAGACGACGACGTAGAAGCAATACCGGGCCGCCCTTATTTATTTATTTATATTTTTTTCTTTTGTTTTTTTTTTTTGTTTTTTTTTTTATTTGGATTGCTGTAATGAATCCATTTTTCATCATCCGTTACAATGCGATGAAGAAAACCCTTCCTTTTTTGTCGCTGAGGCAGTTGTTAACAGGCGAAAAAATTGTCTCTTGGCTTCAACTCATCAGGAACCCAAGTTCCTTGCTTTTGAATCATTTCCAATGCATGCAATCCCTTAGAAGTTACTCCTAATACTGAAGCAACCCTTACCTTCGTTTGACACGATCCTCATGAAGCAATGTCGTCAATTCAGTGTTTTCGAAGGTTTTTGGTCTTTCCTCACGGGAACGGTCGTCAACAACAAAATCGCCGTCTTTAAAGCGACGGATCCAATCTCGGCACGTTATTTCACTTAAATAAGCATCTCCAAAAGGATTTTGAACCTCTCAATGAGCTTCAGCCGCCGTTTTCTTCGATTGAAAGAAGAAGATCCATACTTCCAGCATGTGACGATTATTTGGCACAAAATCATACATATTCAAACAACCAAAAGAATAGGACGTAAAAATAAAATCACTATTGTGTCGAGGCAGTATATTTACCATATGCCTAAGCTTGGCTCATGATAGTTTAGGTTGTGGCAGAATCGCCTATCTCTAACATCTGGCATCAATTATTGGCAAACAGCGGAAACTTAGTTGCGCACCTACATATTAAATTAATCAAATCGGACAATGCAAATGGAATGCCTTCTGTTACCTCCTACAAAAATTGGTAGACTTTTACGGAATCAAATCTTTTCTCTGTACTTTCTAACTAGTTGTCTGTCATACACTTCATTTTTATTAATTCCATTGGCTGATAATTCTCTATAAAAATTGGTCGATCAAGTAACCTCGCCCAATCTGTTACTTCCCATACAAATGAACGGTTTAACCCAGATATTTTTACGTTCATATCTTTCCAGAAGTTGTACTGAAATTTTGTCATACATCATTCATTTAGCGTTCTAAGTTCTGAGAGAGGAAATAGTAGACATCGCCACGCCCTTTTTTCTTTCCCTCATACAAATTTACTGATATATCAACACTAAATTTTCCCCTGTATTCCCTAATTCGTAGGCAGTAATCGTTTAAGTTGTTGTAATTGTATTACGTTATGATGCCTGCCTAAGTTTTACCGATACGATAACCACGTCCTTTCTGGTACCTCCCACTCAAATTAAGTAATTTAACCCACATATCCCCAGGTTTAAATTAGACTTTAATTACACTAAATTCATTACAGTTTAACACACATCAGACGTTTAGCAAGTGTGCTTAGCCACGCCCTTTAGGGTACCACAGATACAAACCAGTTGTTTTGCAAAAATCAAAGGTCTCTCTATCAATTCGGAACAGATGACTTTGGTAAATTACAATTCTTCATCTTTTGATAAGAACGCGGATGATTTTTTGATAAGAACGCTCATCACATTTTTGCAACGACGCAGAAGGACGTTGGGTGAATGTAAGTGTAAGTCAGCCCATCGGACTGAAATTTCTGTACCGGTTTTATACAATTTTTTGGGTACGAAACCCATTGCTGCTAAACTAGCACCGGAAACCCTGAATTTCCTTGGAAACCTCAGTCACGTAAAAGTCATTGGGACCATACCAGAATGAGTCAGTCAGGAACATCAATCACGTAAAGGTCGTTAAAGACATATCTAGAATGAGTCCGTCAGGAACATCAATCACGTAAAGTTCGTTGAAGACATATCCAGAATGAGTCAGTTCCTACTCATAAAAAGCATTATATGTGCTGCTGAGGCTTGGATGTACAAGTTTAACAAACTACTCAACAAACCTCGGAAGGGTGCCCACCAATTGAAGCGAAACCGGAAAAACTACGTCAAAATCGGTGAAAAGTCAAGATAATGTTGGGTGATTTTTTCGTTATCGCAGTCTTGTGCACTCAGAATTCTTCCTAGGAGATTAGACGATAAATGAAAAATATTATCTGGGCATTATGAAGCGTTTGCGAGAGCAAGGCCAGATTTGTAGAAAGAAAACTTACAAAGAAAATAATGTGAATGAATTTCTGGCCAAAGTTTAAACAAATATCATCGAACTAGTATCGTATTCACTAACAATGTAAAATGGTAAGAATTGATTCGTCAGGCGCAAAAAAACAGCGGCTACTTCCTACACACTTAAATGAATATTTTCAGCCGTTATTTCCTTTACTTTATCAATGTCATCTTCAATTGATGAATTTGATGGACAATCAGAGCGAGACAAATCTTCCATCGCATCTCGACCGTTTTTAATGAGCTGGACCACGCATATGCACGTGATCTTCTGCATAAAAACGACTCTGTTTCAACGATTCCGTACAATATTTTTTGTTCATTATAAAAGCGCAAAACCTACTTGAGAAATCGAACACTGTAAATAAACTGAATGACAGATGGAGCTCAAGCTCCGCCTCAGTATAGGAAATGATTGTGGCAACTTAGCAACAAAAATAATTTTCAAATGATTTCCAGTGTATTTGGGACAGAATTTATACATCAGATTTATATTTAAATTGGAGTTTTACTGTCATATTGTCGGCAAAGCTGACCAGCAAGCCAAGACTTTTAGTTTAGGGAAATTTATATGCTTTTCAAACGGCCGCGTTACAAATCACATTGATTGTAAGATTCCACCCCTCATACGATGGCGTTTTAGAAACTATTTCCAGTAAACAAGAAGCAAGTTGTTAATGTTTCAGAAAAATCGACAGAACGATGTTCCAGTGTTAGACGTACGGTTGTATGTCTTCCTACAGACTCATATTGATGTGTAGATCACAATAATACCGGGTTAACCATTTTTCGGTTTCAAAAGCAAAGGTAGATAAAACAGACATAAAGCTATGATTTCGATGGAATTTATATATCAATTCATTTCAATGAATTGCCACGTAAACGGCAAACCTTTCACTAAATAAATAACACTTCAATTGACAAGTATTTAACAGCTGACAGCCTTGCCAGACCGGCGGTTTTAACACCAATGAGTGGATAATCCTGTACAATATAAACGGCCAACAATGACAAAGTTTAGGGTACTAAATTGCCAAGTTAATATACTTCCCGGGCCAGTTTTTTTTTAAGATCATCCAATACTGATATGGATGCCGGATCATATCGCGTTTCTCACATTCGTAGTGTGAAAAAAAATGTAAATCTAAACCTCAAATCCGAGATCAATTAATTTCTACACTTGCTATAAAAAGTGTTAAAAGTTCAAAATATACCGCGCTTAAAAATGCTAACTTCTTTGAGCAAATTATGAGATGGCAACATGGGTGACTCAATAATTCCTGCGGGTGTAGCAGTGTGAGAACGCCACTTAATGGCAAGTGCGTTTCACGCTTACAAATCAGCTGTGCCTTGAATCTACACACTCTCAATGCTGTCGTTTCTAAAGCTGCATCAACATTTACGGCACTTGCAACATTTATGTGGTTTATTCTTCTGCTCTTTGTGCTTATTTCAATTTCATTATTGTCTCTTGAAAGTTTTTTCTTTGGCTTTTTTCACTGTTTTTGTAAGCGTGTGACCATTTGTTAAGTGAGAGTTTGAGTGTTTTTTATCAGGAATTCTCTGACCCAGCTGCAGCAGCAGCAACAGCAACAACAACAAACAGAAGAAAAAGTTTTTCATTTGAGTGTCGTGTTTAGATCCTTATAGTCCACTTTTTGTCTCATGTAAACTGTTTTAAACGCACTTTTTTCTTTTTGATGTTGGCCAAAACTTTTATATTCATATAATAATCAGGAGTACATTTTTCTACCCCCGCTTCCCCCTGAAGGGAGATGGTGAGGAAGAGGGTGGGTGGTTAAATAGGTTTTGGAAGCTTCCTCTCAATATGCTTTATTGATTTATGTAGAAATATATTAGAGGGATTTAAAATATAAAAACGAAATTAAAATGAAAATTTATTGAAATTGGGGAAACTATTTTTGGCAAAAAGGAATTATAGAATTATTTACAATATTTTTCCTTAGCTGGGAAAGGTTAGAATCTGGCTGGCTTAAGGTTAAAGGAAAATATTCAAAACTGACCTCAAGGCAGGCTAAACTGGGGATGGGAAGACTTTTATATAAGATAGAAATATCAATAAGTTTACCTTACCGACATATCTCAAAAGTTAATAAAATCAGCTAAACATCTTTCTCTGATCTCCGCTGAGTGTAAGTATAAAATAGATGTTTGTCTCATACGCCCCCTTTGTAGAGGGTGTGGCCAGAAAGTCTAAACTAGTCTCTTCAATTCTTCTCATTATAAATGTACTAATAATGTCAATATAGGTGTCAACGAAATCTTTTAAAAGCGTTTTTCAATTGTCATAAACGTAAAATTTAATAAACTGACCCAAACCGATAAATAATTTATTTATAAACGCACATAAGATGCAGTTAAAAGAAGTACATTATTTGTGCATGACAGAGAACGATTTTTTTTGCATAGTTTGGGTCAAATATTTATTGTTTCGCTCGATAACCTGTTGATATTTTGCAAAACAATTTCATTACGCCTCTCACATAGAAACTCCCTATCTCTGCTGATTAAAAACCTGGACAGTCTATTTTCACAACCTTCCCTGAGTCGAAATTTTCGCCAGCAGTATCATCCACCATAGGCACTGGCAGGTGATAATCAGGTCTACACTATAAAGTGGATGCATTACAATCTCCCAATCAAGCTACCGAAGTTTCTGGCGAGTCATTGCGTATGTGTGTGGCCTGGCGTTGTCCTGATGAAAAACAATTCCTCTCCCCTTGGCCAAAGCTGGCCCTTTCTGGGCGATTGTTTTCTTCAAACAGTCCGTCTAATTGCTGACAATACAGATCTGCAGCTCATAGTAGACGATTCCGTGCAATAGATGATTCCGTACACAGCAAAACCTCCCCGATCGTCAATCATGGTTTGGCCACCGTTTGCAGGCGGTTCATCATCATTCGATCAAGGACGTTTCCGTTTGACGTTGTCGTAAATTATCCAATTTCCATTACTAGTTACCATCCGTTTCAGAAATAGACCCCGTTTTTTTCATGAAGTTTTGTTTTTCCCCTAACTCATGTGGAAATTTTCCTTTCTCAGATAAAAGCGAAAGCGCAAGCCCGTCGGAATCATGTATGGAGAGCTTCATTCTGTATACAGCCTTATCCAAGTGATTCCGACGGGCTTGCGTTTTCGCTTTTATCAGAGAAAGACAAATGTAAAATATGGGGTATTTTCTCTTTGCTATGTTTGAGTCAAGCAAGCCGAAATCTTAACTTTCTAACGCCATCTAGCGTTACCAGATAGCACTTATACAACGCAAAATACAGATTAGCAAACCATCAACAATCAAAAGTGGTCCTTCATTTGCGGGTGTTCAAATGTTTCTAATGGTATCGAGAGTAGAAGCTAAACTGTTAGAGCTACGAGGCTAAAAATCTGGTTAGGAGTATCTTATAGTCGTCGATGGGTTAAGTTGGAAAAAGAACAAAATCGGCCCAATGGAAAAAAATTTCAGAAACAAAAATGTACCCATTTTCCAAAAATATGAATTTTTCATAAATTTAACCATTTATTATCAGTTAATTAAAGGCAACATATGGTCATTTCAACTTTTGAAGTTTTTAAGCAACCACTTTAGTTGCGAACATTGTTAATGCAAAGTACTAAAACATACGAGCTTTCACAGCAAAAACATGAAAACTGAAAAGGGGCCTTTCTGGCACTCTCATTTATCTGGGTGTGCCTTTAGAGTCCTTGTTACTTTGTAGAAAATTCTCAAGAACTTTCGTTAGTTAAAAGCAATATCTGTGTAGATAACTGATAGATAAGGAAAAACGCCTTAATTATAAGAGTGGTTAATTAACAATACTAAAAATGCGAATTTTCACTTGAAAGACGCAAAAGGTCGATGGATGAGAAGTGTTATGAATGAGAACAGGACTTTAATTGTGAGCTTGGATGATTACCATACTAAAAATGTGGATTTTGAATTATAAAATGCACAAAGTTGATGGATGAGAACAGAAGGTTAATTAGCTATACTAAAATCGTGAATTTTTCAATTGAAAAAGGCATAAAGTCGACGGACGAGAACGAGGCGTTTTACTCTGCATGCCGTTGAATGGGTATATCACCCGCAACACAGCAACGGGCACTAATTCGTCCAGTAGAAGAGAACGTGCTTCTGCAATAGCTAAATAAATCTTTGGATAAATACGGTGACTTTTCGAAATTTTCCCAACAATTTCATTCTATATTAGTTAATTAAAAGCATTGATTGAAAAACATATTAAAATTTTATTCAGAGAATATTTCATTGAAAAATCAACATATAGCGAATCGGTACATCGACGCTGACGGCCGCAATCCATAGTGATGGATATATAAACATCGACTCGATCAAACTTTTGCAGCTTTTTTGAGCCTGTTCACAAACACAGTTTGCCGCTAGAACTTCATGGCGATACCCAAGTTCGACCATAATTTATTTTTCTTTTAATTTCCAGTCATTTCTTTCATCTTTTGTTGTCGTTGACATTTTATCGAATATGAAGGTATCACGGCCACGCCTATATTCAGCTATACAGTATGTCTTTGCTATAATCGCAAAAAAAGAGTTGTTTAAATTGCGCTTATGATTTAACACATAAAAATACGGTCTTGAGAAGCACAAACCGACAATATTCGTAAGAGATTTTCCGTGCAAATTTATGAACTCCAGTTTATGTGTATAATATTATATATATACATATATATATATATATATATATATATATATATATATATATATATCTGTCGGTCGGGTGGGTGTACTAATTGGTTGACTGATTTGTCTGCTCTGGAG
>JAHXMU010000023.1:1868852-1879733 GCA_019455685.1 Philornis downsi
ATTTCAATTATGCATTTTTCGTGAAATTTTCAAATCGCGAACAACCAATATCTCAATTTTAAATGGTAAAGACCAAAGAATCATGATAATACAGAGTGTCCGTCGGGAAGGTGTACTACTTGGTTGCCTGATTTGACTGCTCTGGACTTCTTTTTGTGGGGATTTTTGAAAAGCAAGGTTTGTGCAAACAAACCAGAAACGTTTGCGCAACTCAAACAAAACATTCGTGATGAAATTAATGAAATACCTCGTAAAATGTGTGAGAATGTAATGAAAAATGTGCTCAAAAGGGCTCGCATTTGTGAGGTTAACAGAGGCGGACATTTATCTAATATTGTATTCCATACATAATTGCCGACACTAAATCAAATATTTATCAATATAAAATCCATTCTCTTTCATTTAATCAAAAATTATAAACAAACAGAGTAGTATAAGTTCCCGACGGGCACCATGTATTACAATCATAAGAGACGTTCTAAAGAACTGAAAAATAATATGAATGAGATATAGCATCTCAAGAAGCTGTTGCAGTCTTTTATTGAGAAGCTGTTTCCGAAATTTAAGAATACGTCTAATTAGATCATCCTTTACAGCAGTCTAAAAGTTTATCTCAATTGGAAAAATATATAACAACAAACATGATGGAATTTTATATTAAAATTTTATTAGAATTATAATCGAATAAGCGGCCGGTCGTCGCACGATGATTGGTTACCGCAACCATCGTGATCACGGTTTCGACAACCGCCGTAAGAACATAATTTGTTTTTTTTTTTTTTGTTGGCGGTCAGCTCCGTATGTCCAACGAATACTTGGAATAGACGAGTTATCGACAAGTCTTGTAAAAGCTGACGTTCGGCGTCGTGGTTAAGCAGCAGGTTACATTCAGTCAGTCTAAAAATAAACTGCGTTTATGCTTACTGAATGTTAGAAGGTCTGCCATATCAAATTTATGGCATTAAAAGTAAATTTTCTTTTTTATGATTACATAGAAAACCGAAAAATTATTACAAATTTCAGTTCACAAATACGTTTTTTTGAAGACGGCAAAATCACTGAAGGTCACTTAAAAAAATCACTTGGAATATAATAAAAGTTATGCAATTTATTATAAAGGGTGTCCTAACAAGAACGCAAGATTTAAATTTTAAATAAAACACAGATATTTAAAAAAAAATCGTGAAACTTTATTATATCGTAAAGTAGACAGAATGAGGTTATGTATGGATCAACACATCGGGCAGATGACCGCCGCGGCTTTATTGGCACACATGCGATCTTTTAATGAAATTTTCAATGACCGTTTTGCATAAATGCTGCGGTATTTCATTTATGCAGCGTCCAATTTCCTCTTTTAAGACTTGAGTCGTCGTCGTCTTATTCGCGTAAACCATCGACTTCAAAAAACCCCAAAGAAAAAAGTCTAATGGTGTTAAATCGCACGATCTAGGCGGGCAATTCTGGTCTCGAAAACGCGAAATAACATGACCGGGAAATGACTGATGCAGCAATTGAATTGTTTCTCTGGCTGTATGACATGTGGCGCCGTCTTGTTGAAACCACATGCCCTCCACATTCGTTTCTTCACTTCTAGGCACGAAAAAACTGGTTATCATTTCACGATATCGAACACCATTGACTGTCTTGCGTTCTTGTTGGGACACCCTGTATATGCAAGTATGTGTATATGTAAATGTTTATATGATATTATGTTTGTTATATATTTATTATATGTACATATACATACAATGGTTCTGGTACCACTTTAATTTAATTTTTTATTTTATTTTTTATTTAATTTCAGATTCAATATTTCAGGTTCAATATTTCTTTCAAACTAGCATAGCTACTGGGTCCCCTACAAGTATCACTAAATTCCAACTTTATTTCTATTTTGGATTCATTGATATTTTGATTCAAATATTCCATCACTAATTAAAATTGAATATTCGTACATTTATATTGTCTTGCTTCGTTTGTCAAACTGTATGTGCACATGCAGAGATTTTATTTGAAAATTGTACTTCTATTACAATTGAATATTTGATCTTCCATTTCAACAAAGTCACTGAAAATCTCTATCACTAGATTGAAGGTTAAGTAATTTCTTAAAAATTTCAGTACGTATATTTTCAGATCTTCAATATTTCTTTGATATTATCACTGAATTCCACTTTAATTTTCGCTTTCGGTTCATTTTTCAAAACCTAATAATGGGTTATACATTTTTCGGTTTCAAAAATAAAGTTAAATAAATCAGATACAGCTATAATTTCGATAAAAGTTGGATGGATCCTTTTGAAGTCATTGTAAAAAAAAAACTCGGCCCAAAGACACCTCAGAACATAATGTGCACCAAACGTCGGTCGCAAACAATGGTTTTTCCACAATCACTTCTGGGTTCTTCGAGCCTCACATGCGACAATTTTGCTGGTTGACGTAACCACCGAATAAGAAATGAGCTTCATCGCTGAAGAAACTTTTGTTCGATTGAAAGCCCATTTTTGAATCGCCACTTTTGTAGTAAGTTTTAACTATTTTTATGCGTTCTTCGGTTGTTAAAAGATCCATATTCGCAAATGATAAACTTTCCACTAAATAAGTAACACTTTAGATGACAGGTATTTAACAGCTGACAGCCTTGCCAGACCGGTGGTTTTGAAACCACTAAATGGATTATACTAAGATCTAAATATTTACGATTTTTACTTGTTAAAAATTGTTCACTTTCATCACTGAGTCCTAATAACTTTAGTGGATTGGAAAATCATGTTTTGAAAAAACTGTATCTAATTTAAAGATCCATTATACGTTAGTTTTCCAAAATTCGTCGGCAATTGTTGTTACAATGTGTGGAAATGATTCCCACGTAGTACCAACATAAAGAAAAAAGTGAACAAAGTTTAGTTCCTGTTGCGTCAGAGATTTTGTATTTCAATATTTCTATACTTGCCCCATTTGTTTATTCTATCGAATGAGTTCTCGATGATAATGGAAATTCCGTAAAGAACAGATTTGTATGAAAAACAAATATGATTGAATCAAACCTCAGTTTTTATAAGGGTTGCATGGTTTTTGTCTCGGCTCTGCTTTCTGTTTTGGAGAAATTGTTTGACCTATGATTTGAAATTGTAATTGAAATTAGTAACGGTATGCAGCCCTGTTACATTCCTTTGCTGTCACTGCTAGAAATGAATTTTCACAAACTTTATTGAAAGCCAATTCTGGTTCAAAAACGAATACTTTGTCAAAGTCTGGTAATGAAATATTGTTCGCTTTTCCGCCAATTCAACAAGACGATGGACATATAAAGTACAGCGGAAAATATTTTCGCTTGATTGCTAGAAATTCTCCCACAATTTTCGAATTCAGTTCGATTCAAAAACAAATATTTTGCTTCTGATTGATATTAGCAATTTTCTTTTTCAAAAAAAAAAAAATGTTCGCTATATCTACTAATATAGCAAACAAAGACAGCGGATATTTAAGGAACATCGGAAAATGTTTTCGTTTGATTGCTAGGAATATTCCCACAATTTTCAAGTCACATCCGAATTAAAAACACACATTTTGCCACTGATAGATATCAAATAACTCATTTATAAGTACTTTGTTTTTCAAAAAGAACCATTCATGCAAAAGAATCATTTTTCACATTTACTTTTTCGAAATAATTTGCCTCTGAAGTTTGAATTATTCGACTGGTGTTTTTCAAACGATATGTGTAATATTGTCTGCCTATTCCTCAACCGCAGTCGGATAATCCTTGTAAATTTTGAACTTTAGGTAGCCCCAAAAGAAAAGGTCTAGAATTGTGATATCATATCATCAGTTACAATAATTTCTCACCCGGTTCATTTCGCAATAATGGCAAATAACACCGGTTTATTGGAAACAAATGTCGTTAAAATCAAATCTGAAAAAACACCATTACAGACCGACTTTAGGAAGAAAAAGTAAATGAATGAACTCGTATTTTTAATTTTTTTTTTTTTTATTAAAAAAAATTCCAATTCACACAAGTCTCTTTAACCGAAAGAATACGTTAGCAATAATTTTAGTTAAGTTTTAGGAACACAATCCCGGTCATCACACCTAATATTACAAGAAACTAAATTTTCAAAATATTTGCAAGCAAAATCATCAGGAATAGCATACAGTAAAGGGAAAGTTCACGAAAGTTAAGTTTTGCTTCAATTTTGATATTGTAAATTCATTTAAAAGTACTTTAGAGATTTATTTCTGGCTCATATTCGGAACAACCTTTCAGTACTTCATACGTTAACTGAAACGAAGCTACCAACATGATTCGGTTTTATTATAAAAACATAATGAAGCAGAAATTTCGATTCGAAAATCAATAACAATCACAAATAATAATAACATATAATAATAATAACATATAAATAAATAGAATAAAATGAACGTATAATATGTATGCTTGATTCTTAATCTGAATCAAAACTGATGTTTTAAGTTGATACGTTTTTTGACAGAGAAAAAAACGTAAAACAAAATTGCGAAAGGCAAAAATGTTTCAAGTTTTCAGAATATACAATACCAGCCCCTTTGATTTCGCTTTGATGGCATATTCTAAATCACTGAAAAATCTGTATTAACTTAAGAATTTCCGATAAGCAACATTAAGATTTGATCAGTGAATACATTTTCTGTTTAACTCTTTTTTTTTCGTCTTTTTACAGAATTAACTAAATAATACTTGGAAAATTTATGATGGAAAGGCTCAGCACAAAACAAAGAACCAAAGTCGTTCAATTTTACTTTGAGAGTCAGCTTTCGATTATTCAGATCATATCGAAATTTCTTTCATGTTCGAAATGCTTCTAGCGCTCCAACAATTTACAGATTGGTTCAGCGTTTTGGGCAACAAGAGGCCGTCTAAGATCTTCCGCGTGCTGGAAGACCTCGTGCAGTTCGAAATGAAGTGGCCATTGCTCGAGTGGAATTAAGTATTGAGGAAAACCCCGAAATTTCCACCGTTCTTAGCCGTTAGAGATGTCTAGGCGGTCTTTGCAAAGAATTTTACATGTGTTACATCTTTTCCTATATAAGAGGCAATTGGTTCACGAGTTAAAACCAAATGATGCACAAGAACGCATTCAATATAGTCATCGTTAACGTCACTTATGCGCCACCCTTTACAAGCTTTAAATTTTCCGCAAAAAAAAAAAATCGATGCGTTATGAATGAGAAATTTATGTTTTTGACACCACCACTTCTCTTGCGATAAGTCAATATACGGCATCATAAGCTGAAGTATTACAAAAATGATACCATTCGAAAACATTTTATTTACAACGAACAAATACACCTCCGAAAAAATTTTATTTGAGCCGTACTTTCCGAAAATTTGAAAAATTTCGTTAATTAAAACCAACATATGCTGTGAAATTTGATAGATACGTTCCCAACTTTTTCAATCAGTACTCTTTATAAAGTCACCTGTCCGCTATGTTACCCTACTTATGCCACGAATGTGGCCAAAACCGGAAACAAAACAATTTACTTAACAATTTAAATATTTGTTTTTTGAAATTTTACAAACAATTCTTCGGCTAGAGTATTTTGCGAATAATTTTTTTAATGAAATTACTTTTAACTAAGTTGCGATTACATAAATTTTATAATCTTCGGTGGGGGCCCACAATTGGTATATTTTCCTGACAAAAACCAAACGGGTTTGAATGACTGTTTCCATTATCAATACAATATCACTGTTTATTTGTATTTACTATTATTATTACTATTTTTTTATTTATTTATTTTGGCATTTATTTTGTTTTTATTAAAGAATAAATTGCTAAATTATTGAAAAGCTTATGAAAAATGCCCGTTTTCCTAGATATGGTTTTAATTCTAGTATGGGCAGGTGTTTTCGTACAAACCTACAAACCTTCCGCCCCCTAGTTCAGGCCGTGTGGTCTCCACGTGCTTCCAACAGGCAGACTCACGGACATACTTAAATCAGATGATCAGAAATATATATAACTTTTAGGGTTTCAAATGAGCATTTCTAGGTATCACAAACGAAATGTGAAAATAAATACACACCCAAACTTATGACGATGAGAATCGAAAGGCATATGGTAGGAGATTTTTATAAATAATTACGAAATTTGCAAAAAAAAAATATTTTTCTGCAAAATATCAAGTATTTGTATAGATTACTTTTGGTACATGGGCTACATGAACCGTTTTTACCGATTTTCGATTGGCGATTCATGTTCACCAATTGAATTAACTACTCTAGAATTGGCTGCGTTTGCTTCAAAAGAGTGGCCCTATCAGAATATGCACCGACTCAGACAATACCCAGCAAAAAAAGGTGGAAGTCATTTAAAAAAATAGTATTTTCATAACTACCACGAATGTCATAAGAGCATATCTTTCGGTTCTTGGGAAATACTTTTTATTACACCAAAGAGACCGATAAAATAAAAACTTTAAAACCGACAGTAGTTGTATTATTAAACACTTTTAGCATTTATTTATTTATTTTTATTTTTTTATTATTATTTTTTTTTTTTTTTTTGCTGCTTAACACATGTTTAAAATTGTTGTTCATTAATAATTTAAATTAATTAGTTCATTTTAATTCCAATTGAAACAAGAAAATTGTCATAAAAATTATCTAAAGAATTTTCATTGCTATAGAAAAGGCAACATCATCTCTTCTATGTTAAGCCCATGTTGAATTCATTGATGATTATCCTTTTTCCACCACTTTTAGTTCACAATCCGGGGATCTTTTTAACTTCCCTGAATCTTCTTTCTTTCCTGGGCAGATATCGTATAGAAGATTAGATTACATTGCTGTACAAAACATGCTTCCGCCTGGTAGGTAAACGCTCAATAGTGCAAGTGAAGTGTGTATAATTAAAATTTGTGTAAAATTTCAGCAAAAATTTTAAAATCCTAATTTCGCAAAACTGAGGCCTTCTCTGGAATAACACATTACTGTTGTTAAACACAATTCATTCCTTTCACTAAATTAGATGAATTTTACAATGAATTTTCTATTAATTATATTGAATTACATTGAATCAAATTGAATTATATTGAATTGCATTGAATCAAATTGAATTACATTGAATTATATTGAATTGCATTGAATCAACTTGAATTACATTGAATCAGACTGAATTACATTGAATCAAATTGAATTACATTGAATTATATTGAATTGCATGGAATCGAATTGAATTATAATGAATTATATTCAATCAAATTAAATTGTATTGAATTACATTGAATCAAATTGAATTATATTGAATTACATTGAATCATTGAATTACATTGAATCAGATTAAATTGCATTGAATTAAATTGAATTACGTTGAATTATATTGAATTGCATGGAATCGAATTGAATTATATTGAATTACTTTGAATCAAATTGAATTATATTAAATTACTTTGAATCAAATTGAATTATATTGAACTGCATTGAATCGAAATGAATTATATTGGATTACATTGAATTACACTTAATTGCTTTAAATTACATTGAATTGCTTTGTATCAAACAATTTGTAAATATTAAGCATAAATTCTAAAAATTCGCTATTTATTTGTTAATGTAAAGGCTACTTCAATCCACCATGTTGTCCGTAAGTGTAAGACCCCTTATTTTTTACGAATAGATGGCAACCCAACGGGGCACGGAGGCGAGAAACTCGCTCTCTTTTTTCGTTAGCCGCCAATCGAACTACTTTGTCAGCCGCTCTCTACGTAAAATACAAACCTTTAATGTAAGTTAATCAATGTTTTGTTTTTCCTCTCCTCACACACGAAATACCCCCTAAGTATTCCCATCCCGCAATAAACCTGAGTTCTTCTCCAAAAGCCTCCAACTTCTTTGGTGGAATCTAAGTTCCAACTAAAATCTTCAGGTTGCAAAATCTGACAGATTTACAATTTACATTTTACAACTGTGTTTTTTTTTTTTGTCATTCCTAGTACAGCAAACTTAACTGTTTGTATTTTCTAAAAAAACAGTAGTGTGACCAGCTATTTCATTATTTTCAATTCACATAATTTTCACAGGTTTTAAGTTGTTTTCGATATCAGTTTTCCTATATAAATTTCAGATTGTTTTCTTATTCATGGTCTCTTGTTTAAGACTGTATATCCAGCATGTAATTTATTAAAAGTATTAGCACAGTTAGTGCTGGCTGTTTAATGGAATGAGCATCATTGTGAAAACAAGTGATAAGCTTTGAAAAGGCAATCAATTCCAGTCCAAAATGGTGTAAACGTTATGCAACCCCATCATTTGAAAAGCGGGCGTCTCAAAAACTGCCTCTTCTTACTGATAGTTATTAACTTTTCAAATTTTTTCAAGAGAAAAATCACATTTTTTTGCTATTACGGAATAACCGTGCCCATATATAAATTGGGGTTGTTCCTTATCGCATCTATCAAATGCCACTCTATATTGCTTTTAATTAACAAATAAATCATAATAATAATATCAGATAATTCGGTAAAAAGCATCTTTTTTCAAAAAATTTGGATTTTCACTGTATGAGCAAGTCTTTTTCATGCTAAACCAATTCGTTCTAATTGTGACGTATGTGATTCGCAGCATCATGGCGGACCTATCAACTATAACCAGATAAATGCGAATGCCAAAAACGATTTCTTAACACATAAATTGTACCAACTATGACCTTCCCTACTTTTCAGTTTTATGTGATTTGCGGTGGCCATTTCTAGTATATGTATAATACAATATATATAGTTTTTAATTTATATGTAAACAGCATAATTGTTGAAGATAAGAAAAAAACTGAAAATATTCATTATTGTAAAACTGTATTCAGTTCTTTTATAGACTAATTTTTCCCTAATGTGTCGATTTTGTAATCCTTATAGAGGATGATACATCGCCAGATAGGTGTATGTGTTGGAAACGAACTTTTATCATACGTTATACATCAATTAAGACCATTCTTCCGGTAAAAACCGTAGTTTTGTAGTATTTTTTTTTTTTTATATAACCAAAACTAAATTTTAAAGCGGTTTTACAAAAACCAAACAAAACTATTTGGGTTTGGATAGCTTTTTGCAGCATCTACACAATATAAATTGCCTATTTTTCCAGAGGTGGGTTCATCACCATGTTCTAGTTTTTCTCACTGGCTCGATTTCGCCAAATTTCAAACTAAAACTGTAGTTTTCTAGTATTTTTCAATAACCACAACTACATTTTAAAGCGGTTTTACAAAAAAAAAAAAAAAAACGAAACTACCTGAGTTTAAATGGCTTTTTCAGCATCTACACAATAAAAATTGCCTATTTTTCTAAAGGTGGATTCATCACCATGTTCAAGTTATTCCCACTGGCTCGATTTCGCCAAATTTCAAACTGAAACTGCCTATGAATGTTAGTTATATTTATGCCAAATTTTAGCCTTCTAGATCAACCAATACGATTTGTATCGTACTTTCAATAGACACGTGAGTGGACAGATCTTTAGATCATTACTGTGCCTGGCAAACGGACATCGCTTAATCGACTGAAAATGTCATGACACACATTTTTGTTCCATAAATGATACTTTAAATGCCTCCTTATGGGAGTACATTTTTGGCATATTAAATAACATTTAGCTTGATTCCTTCTAGTGAAGGTATAACAAATTTCCTGGCATCCTATAAATGGGATGTAGGAAAACTTTTCAAATTATAACAGCTTACACGAAATATATTTTTGCACGCACTGCAAGGAGTGAGGCGTTTCCAAATGTTTGTTTAAGAAGTTTTTATTAGACCTGCTGATTGCTCGACTATGCTGAAGTGTTGGTCAGCATATCGAATTGACCACCATTCAAAGAAATATACTCGTAGCCTGCTGTGTAACGCCTCAAACCCACGTGGATTCGAACAATAACCGCGTGTTTTAACCACTGTAACGCGATCACTCACATCATTACATCACATTATTATCATTTTGCCACCTCTAAATCATCGATTAAAACCAAATACTGTCTCACTCATATGTATTGAATGTTCCAATTTGTAGTTGCTAAAAAACTTTCTGCTTTTACTACAAGTAATAACGAACAGACTTTGAAAGAATTCCAAAATGATATTGCAATTCATTTGCTGCTGTACGTGCAAAAGCCGATATCAAGTTACACAGTTTATTTATGTAAGAAAAAAAAACTTCTTAGTATGAAATTTTACATTCATTGCTAATCAATTCATTCACAATTTAATCAGTCACCAAAAAAAGTGAAGAAACTTGAAAAAATATATGCAAGTACTTAATGCTCAACTTGTACCGCCATCAATTTCTCAACAGTCAACGCAAACTAGATTTCCACAAAACATTTAATTTTAGCAATGATTTTTATTGTCAACATACAGCAATTTTGTGGAAATCTAGAACGCGTAGTCCAGAAAGAGCAGCATAAATAGACCATTTGAGTTTTTGCAAAAACTGCAAAAGCATTTCAGAATCACATCTGGCGTCTGATATTACATTCATACATTCATATCAAGAACACAACCTAACAGATTGATGAGATTTTGCTACACAATTGATGGGTCGTTGTTGTCCACGGGGAAAACTCCGTTGAAGATTTTGATTTGGCCACTATTAAGTCAGACTTTACAAAGCCCAAAATTTTAATAATTATAATAACTTAAAAAAAAAAAAAACATACATACCGAACGAAATGTTGTTCGAAAACCTTAATACAGTTGTAATACAATGAATGCTCTTTCCCCTCTCAAATCCCAGCCCAAAGAAATCATTGAAATGCACTGATAATCACTGGCATATTTTCAAAAATTGACTTCTTTTCAAATACTTGTTTTTTTATTTTTGTTTTTTGTTTTTTTTTTTTTT
>JAHXMU010000023.1:1881070-1900015 GCA_019455685.1 Philornis downsi
ACGAGAGTTTTGCCTAACATGCGGTCCGGTGGCCAGTGGAGCGAGTGATTGGGTATTGATTTGGTGGGTGTCGATGCTATGCTATGGCTACTAAGCGCGTAGTAGGCCGGCTGGTTGCACTCACACTAGCCGCCTGTCTGTGTCTGTTTAGGCCAAAGCTTAAAAATCAAACTCATTCATGAAATACAAACAACAGGAAAGTATTTGCACTTTGTCGCACTTTCCAGCTTAAGGATCAAATGGAAAAAACAGGAAAAAGATCAAATCAAAACTCAAATTAAAAAAAAAAAAAGTTAATCAAATCGAAAAGATGCTATATATTTACATATATATATATATATACATATACTCGTATATATATATACATATATATAATGCCCTTTATGTTTGAAAAGTTTTTATCAATAATGTACAATTAGCAATTGTTTTCATGTTGATTTTCGGACGTTTTTTTTTTAACTTAAAACCGGCTCATTTTTTTTTTCTCTTCAAAAATTAAAACCATAATGCGTCTGTGTGTTGTGTAAGGATACCTACAAAACTGATTAGATTTCAAAACAGATTTCATGAGTTACTGCCAACATAATTGGCACAGTTTCTAGTATAACCGTTATATGTTAGAACGAGTTTTCCATTTCTACGAAGCTTATATGTCTTTAGACTGACTGCCACTGATATTAAACCTTTAGTAAAGATAGCGACGATTTTTAACGAACACACAAAACTAGAATTTAGACAACATACCGCGCGAGCTATAAGCTAACGATATAACTTTCACAATTCCTGCCTATCCAAATTAAACAATTTTTAGAACAACCAGTACAAGACAGACTAAATTATTGGTATTCCTGCGAAATTTATGAACCTCTGTAGGATGACAATGTCTAACACGAAGTCTTCAGTAGACAGGCAAAAATCACAGTGGGTCATTTTACACCAAACAACTATTTAGATGTCAACACAACCTACCGTGCGAAAAACAATTTTTATTTTATTTTTTTTTATTCGAGATGATTATTACGAAAGCTGCAGCTAACCTGATGATATAGACATTATTTGCAGAAAACTACTAGATGCAAAAATAACTCTAGTGGTAAACGAGCATGAAACAGATTCATTTGTTTCGACGAACAAAAAGAGTCTACTCGATGCTGCGTGAACGTTGACAACTATAACTTGGGAGTGGTGGATGAGTTTATTTATCTCGGCTCTGCCGTAATATAAACTGAAGATGTCAATCTGCGGTTTACGAAAAGGGATTTTGCTTGCGAATAAATATTAGTATGGGCTTAAAGAAACAATTTCCCTTGCATCCCATTAATGTAATGTGGGAGAGCTTTCGGTGAACTTTAAGTGAGCTTGCACATATTCTATTTTTAGACTCGCTCATGGCATGATGGTCAGAACATGCGACCACCATGTACTCGTATATGATTGTGGATTCGAGCGGTGATACAACCATCTTATCATTACTTGAACGGCGGTCAGAGCGATGTGCCTGACGAACATTTCGAGTAGTCGAGTAATCGACAAGTCCTGCTTCACAAACTGACATTAGCAATAGCTGTTAAATTGAAGGTCTTTCTGACTGAGTTGCCATAAGCTTAGCGAGCAATTTAATAATAAAAATCAAACTGTTTGAAAGGCTAGCCCTAACAGTCTTCCCGTACAGAAAAAAATCTAGGAGTCTTGGAAGGAAAAATACCTTATAAAATATATGGATCCATGATCCTTATCAGAGAGTGTTAGTGTTATTGCACGAAACACAAGCTGATTAGTTTATATATGCGGACATTGATGTGGTCAAGTGCATTAAAATATACCAATTGCGTTAGCTGTACCAAGTAATGCGGATGGAAGCCCAGCACAAATAGTCTAGGTGGATGTCGCAGAAGAGGGCGACAAAAAATCCTTTGAAAAGACTGCGTTTTTAAAATGCTGTGTAAAGTTTGGAGCGACCAATTGGGGGAGGATCGAATAACACCAAAGCGGTACGATAGGTGTCGCATGAGTTACATACGTAAAAGGAACTTACGTATAAGAAATGTATATACATAACTATATAGGGTATAACGTATACGCTTCAATTCACACTTCACTTAGTAAGAATACAATGGTAGTGTTAAAAACAATCAATTAAAAATTAATTCGTAAGATGTTATAAGGGACATCTGCAATATGCTTATTATTTCGAGAATCACGTAGCTCCCAATCCATTATTTTCTGTTAATGAGCGGGCAAGATGTCACTCTATTTCTGTAGAATATTATGAGTGGCCGTGGCACGACACGACGATAGTTATTCGTAGTAAGGAAATGTATTTTTCTATATCGCCAAAGCCCAAAAAGGACCCAATTGAAACAGATCGACGAGTAAGAAATGAAATAACTTTCAAAGCATATGTGGTATGTGGGAAAACCTACGTTCATTGAATTTATAATCATTTCCATTTGTAGTCTCACTACACGGAACCTACTGTTCAACCATGATTATGAACGACAATTTTCCTAGATTTGTCGAATACTTGAAAACTCAAATTTCCTTCAAGAAAGGAATGCGACAAACTTTATTTGAATCCCAGGCCCCTGTGTGCTTGGCTTAAAAACTAGTTAAAACTTTGCAATACAATAAGTTATCGCAAAAGCTGTTGCCTTGGAGATTTTTAAGGACGATGATTTTAAATGTGATAATATATATTTGAAACTCAAAACAACAGAAAACTTAAGACTATCAATTTGGTGCAAAGTGAAACACAAAAACTTTATAAGCGCAGTTTTCGACGTCCTCTCATAGCGGATGAATTGACATAATGGATCAGTGTATTAGAAATGGACCTCAATTACAGTAAGAACATAGCACATACTTTATCGGAGACGCCGGAAAAGTTTTAAAGTTTTACAAACAGTTCCAAGAAGGCCGAGAACAAGTTGAAAACGAGGATGACCCAGATGGCCATCAATCTTTAAGATTCGATGAAAATCAAGTCCAACAAATCCATGATATTGGTAGTCCAAAGCCGTCAATTAACAATTAGGGATTTGCGTGCGTGATGCGTGGTGAGGTATACTTTAACGATGATGAAATTTTTGCAAAAAAATATTAATTAAAATTGGTCTCACTTTGTATCTCCAATAGTATAAATTGGGATCTTTTCCCCTTTTTCAATAGTATAAAATGGGATCTTTTTACGAATTAATTACCTTCACATATTGCTTTTAGTTAACGAAAAATTTGGAAAAAACTTTCAAGAATACTGGAAAATGCTAATTGTTTAAGGTATTATAGATTTAAACCCTGTAAGGCAAAATTTGTTGACACTTTGCCAATTTTGGCCAGTTTCTAAATTAATCTGCCTATGGCTAAGGTACGGTACGTTTTCCTATAAAAATTGAGACTCTAACACAAACTTAAATTGTTATGATCAGGACTAATACAGTTTATCGATTGTCGGATGAACACTTCTAGCTATCAAAAGCCCAACTGAGAGGAGGACATTCAAATTAAAAAAATATCTACTACATAAATTGAGCCAAATTATATCTGTGCTTAGAAAGAAAAACGACTTAATTCGCAATTTATCGTTTTGAGATATTAAGAATCTAAAAAGAAAATCGTTATTAAGGAAGTTTGTAGAAATTTTAAAAAAAAACGAAGTTTTAAAATCACGCATAGGCAATGTCTTTTAACGACATTAACAATTACAATAAAAATATATTCTTACTTTTATCAATATTTGGAAATTGTAAGTAATTTTTCAATTTTAAGTAGTTTTTTTTCAGATACTAAATGACATTTTTGCAAAAAAATATTCAAAACTTCTTACTTTATCTTTGATACCAGGCTCTTCTAAATTATAAAACCGCCATCACGAACTGATGTCGGCGGTATCGACTTAGTTTTTCCAAAGAATTATGCACTCAAGTATATTCTTTTGTATTTTTTAAAAAATGTATGAAATGGAGCGGTTTCAATCAGAATCAAAAATTACTCTTTAATATATGCAAGTTTTTCTTCACATCAACAATGTGAACAGGGGATATTGTTGGAAGAGCTGTTCCAAAACTAGTCCTAAACCTAACGTATATACGGTGCCAGTAGTTTGAAAACAAAAAATGATTTGGTGAAAAGTGGTAACCCTATAAAACATATGTCTTAAGTTTTAAAGCGCCACGTTAGGCCGACCTAGGTTCTACTCTAGGGGTGTCTGCTCCTTGGTTTACAATTGTAAAATATTAGGTTGCAGGATTTAAACGAGGCCGTACGAGCTGTTACTAACGCTAACTAACACAGTAGTGGCCGACCAATTGAAGTGTCCACGCCAGACACGATTAAGAAGACCAACAAAATGGTGTTGGATAATCAACGGCATAGGCATTTCAAAAAGTGCTATAAATTGTATATTGACCGAAGATTTGAAGGTGAGAAAGCTGTGCGCAAGATGGTGCCGCGCTTAATTTCAATAGAGCAAATACAGCGTTGTGAAGATGTTTCGGAAGATTGCTTGTCGATGTTTTACCGCTATAAAGAGAAAAGTGTTGTTTCATCAAGACAATGAACCAGTTCACACATTCACTATTGCGATGGCCAAAATGAATAAGTTAATATTCGAAGATTTAGCTCCCTCGGGCTATTTTCTATTTCTAAACTTGAAAAAATTGCTCGATAGTAAAAAATTTGCTAACAAGAAAGAAGTGGAGTCTGCAGTTGGTGGCTATTTTAAGGAGTTTGACAGTTCTTACAATAAACGGGATATAGAAGCTATTGCATATCGCTAGCAAAAGTGTACCGAGCTAAAAGAAGATTATGCTGAAAACTAAAGAAAATAATTCCAAAATGTTTAGTGTCTTCTTTAATAGGTCGACAAGTTTTGGGACCATCTTTGTATGCAAAATTTCAATCTCTTAGCTGAAGCGATTCGTCCTCTATAGAGTTTTCAATGAACATAAAGATCGACAGACGGATAAATATGCTTACATCTACATAAAATTTTCCATGTAAGTATTTCTAGCTGGTAAAATAATATTTTATTTTGTATATTCCAGAAGAGACTTTAGTTCTCGTTGCGAATTCTCTTTTATGCATTCAATCGACTGAGTGCTAATTCGAAAGAATCAAAATAGTAAAGACTTGTTGCAAGCGATGGAGAGCAACTTAAAACGCTATAATCGGCAGTTAAGTTTATGACCTCCGTATATTGAGATGCATTTACAGGGCTTTGTTTGTTTTTGTTTTTCTAACGATCCAAGGAGCCACGCTGCCACATTACTCACTGTTCTGCCTTTTTCAGTCGGTTGGTAACACTATAGATTCCCCATTTTGGAATACATTTTTCAAGATAATCGATGGATAGCCTGGTATTGTATTCATCGATTACATTGGAAAATGAAAAACGAAATCAAGAAAAAACTATCCATATAAAGAAAAAAGTACATTTTTTAAATAAACCAATGAACCGGGTGTCAGTTGAAAAGTGCTGCTCCACACACCATTATCATTAAGCTCTGATCCCCTGTGAATATGATCTGCTTCCAAAACTTCAAACGATGCTCCAGAGAAAAAGGGTTTAGATCAAATAAAGAGGTCACCGCAGCATATTTCGAGTGTCTTGACAAATCAATTCACAAAAAAGACATCAAAATATGAGTCAGTAATTATGATAGTGGTCCAAACGCCTTTTAATCCGCTCTTTAAGACATTCATTTCAAGGTGTGCGTTTTTATGAATTTTACATAATTTTTAAAGACATCAATATAGAGTCAGTAATTATGATATCGGAGTGCCTTTTGATCCGCCATTTGAGGCATTTAGAAGTTTGCGTTTTGATGAATTTCACATAATTTTTGACTAAAAAAAAGAAAATATTTTTATGCAAATCTGCTATTAGAAAATCGAACTTTATCGAAAAAGATGTTCGTGTTTTTAGTTGCTTTGGAAGTTCAAATCCACATAAACTCTTTTCAAAATTAACAAAATTGTAAATGCATACATGTAACTAAAAATGCTATTATGCTCTAATTATCAAAAAAAAATTTCGCAAGCATTCTTTCGGAACAAATAACATGCTTCATTACCAAAAAAATTTACAAAACTTAGTGAAATCTTATTTGTTATACTTTTTAGGTAAACCTAAAATTAATTTTTAGTTTCTAAAGCCATATTATTAAATCTGAATGCAGTGATCGTTGCCGAAACAAAATCAAATCCAAAATTGTTTTGTTTTGTTTCAGTTTCTGGAACTTAAATCAAAACTATTCAAAATTTTTATTTTAATTCCGGCAACCAAACCTCAATTGCTTCGAATTTTGTTTCAGTTTTACACATCCAAAACTAAATTACAATATTAATTTTGATTTTTAATTAATTCTAAATTTTGATTCTTACACGTGAAAAGAAATTAGAAACAATTTTGATTCTGATTTTCAGTTAGTGAAAAGTTTTGTTTGAAATGTGAAATTTTTCAATTCAAAGAACAGACAACATTTTTGAATAACTGTGAAAATTTCTGAGAGCCTGATATCGTAAATTCAGAAAACAAATATGTGTCCATAACCAAAAACAACTGAAGTGGAATTATAATAAAATCGAGCTACTTTCTTATTATCGTTACTCTTATTTAGACACGTATTCGCGTCCAATGCGCAGTCCAAAATTCGATATAATTCCCGAGTCTTAACAATTTTCCAATAAAGCGTTTTTTTTCGCTAAATTGTGGTTTCAAAATTCTGTATGTTTTGAAAGTTATGACAAATTTTCATAATAGCAATTTTTCGAAAAACAATCAAAATCTCAAAACAACAAATTGGCTGTTAAATCCAAGTAAGCAAAGAAATTATTTGAACCATTTTTACCTTTCACAATTTGACGCCAGGCCTTTTTCTCTACCAAGAAAAGGAAACTACATTTGGTTTCAGTTCTGATTCGAATAAAGAAACTAACCTACATAGAATTACATTCTCGTTTGAGATTCTTGTAACGAAATATTCGTTTTACTATGTTTCGACAGAGGAACAATATAAATTTAAGTTTCTAATTTCGTTTCAGGTAAGAAACGAATCAATGTATAAAGTGAGTAGTTCTTCCAAATATGAATGAGAAATAAATTGCTAATGCACTTTCAATAAATTTACAATATCAAAACCCAAAAGAAACTGAACTTTCGTGAACGTTCCTGGTTAAGTGACTTATTATATTCGTGATAAATTGGATGTATATTTGGACCACTTCCGAAACAAGAAATAAGGAGATTCTGTTGAACACGACCTACATAAATCTGCTCTAATGGCTCTGGTTTTATGCAATGAGATATCGTATTGTGGTAATACGAAATATGTACGTACGTAACTCATAATTACTAGCACAGATTAGAGAAGCTTCTGTCATATAATGCCACTCTTCAAGTTGTCTAAATATGCCCATGAGTGTCCTCTCGTATGACATCTTAAAGACAGTAGACTTGCAAGAATTATATTTCTAGACTTACTAAACGTAACCTACAGCTTAATAACGTTTTCGAATCTCCATTTGATAAGCTTTTACTAGATTTGTTGATTGCACGATTAGTCGAAGCATTTGTCAGACACATCTAGGTGACCAACGCTCAAAGAAAGAGCTGTGACTGGCTATATTGAAGCTTGAACCCACCATGCGGACGATAATCAAGTATACCAACGATGGTGTACTGGAAAAGAGACTGTGTAGGAAAGGAGGCTATGTTGGTGAGTCAACAAAAAATATTTGTTCTTTCTCAGCCCATCTACTTTATGGACAGATGTGTTATCTCTCAAACTGACATAGGAAAATATATAAGACTATGTCTGAACAACTTTTGCTGTGGCCAGAAATTAATTTAGATTTTTTCACACAGATGGCAGTTTTGTTATCTTTGAAATGATTTAGCTCAGCTAATTAAATTATAGATTATATCACTATATAGCTGACATTTAAAGCTTCCATTTTCCATGTTTCGTTGTGAATATGGGGAGACAAAAGCCGTATTTGCACCCTAACTTTGTATTTTTTTTTTTCAGAAAAGTCACCAGTTTAAATGCCTTAAAATAATGCAAAACTGATTCACAAAATTATATTCTGGAAGTTTAGTGCTCAAAAATTATTTCCGACGAGGTCGGCTGAATTACGTTGATGAGAACAAGGTGTAGAGGTGTACAATATAGACATTCTAAATCTCTCACCTCAGATAATATCCATAGACTTGATCACACTACGCACTTTATTTTATGCCTAAAAGCACACTGTGGTATTATTCTAGAGGTCATTGTCAGTGATTTTATATAGCTTACAAATAATAAATAGCATGGATTTGAACCAAAATAGCGCCAAGCTCTATCAAACGAGAAAAAAACTTGTTTGCCGGAACGAATTAGAATCTAAATTATTCTTCTTTATACTGCAAACTCAAAACCATTACTAAGTCGGGCCGACACAATTCTTTTTGAGAAGCCGTAAAGAAATTGAAATAAATATTTGAAACGGTTTGAACTCGTTTAAAAACTTAGTATTTGGGTTCCGCAAAGAGCTGAAGAATATCCACTTAAGAAAGCGAGTAAACACTAAAATTATGCCTTTTTGAGACACATTACCACTGAGGATGAAGGGTGCAATCAATACAACAGTATCAATCGAAAGAAATTCTGGTTTAAGGACAATGAATGCTCCCAAAATTCATCGAAAGCTGAATTGTATAAAAAAAGGATTATGTAGGCCATTCATAGCATTGTAGTTAGAACATCCGACAATCGTGCAAGTGATCGCAGATTCAAAATCCGGTATCAACCACCTGTCACTATTTAAGCGGCTGTCACCTCAATGTGTCTGACGAATACATCGAATAGTCGGGGAATCGACAATGCTCAGTGAACGCTCCTCAAACTGACGTTCGGAATTAACGTTGATCTATAGGTCCCGTTTAGTGAGTTTAAAAATAAAATGCGCGTAAGTTCATTGAATGTGAGACACTCTCCCAATCTGATTCATGGGATGAAAGATAATTTATTTTGATTTTGTCCTTTTTTTGTGGCATCTGAACCATAAATTTGGAGGCCTACTATCAGCTATTGATGAAGATTCATGAAGCACTGAAAGAAAAAGTCCTGGCTTGATTTTCCATTGCGACAACGCCAGGCTTCAAATATCTCTGGAGAGTCGGCAAAGATGATGTCACATCCAGCTTATTATTTTCATTTATTTTTATTTTATTCCGGAGAATGAATAATTTTTTTATGGAAAAATCCTTCAATACAGATGACAACCTAAAAACAAAATCGTTCCAATATTTTTCTAAGCAAGAAACAGTCGTAATTCTTCCACTCTGGGATCAAAAATTTGCCTGAATGATGCAAGGAGGTAGGTGATTGAACAAAATTTCTTCCCTTCAAACAGCAAAAATTAGAAATTAAATTCCTCTGCAATTTTACCTATACAGTGACCAAATCAGAAGGGAGAGCATATATCTGAGCTTACAACGAAAAACGATTTAACTCTGAATCTTTCATTTCAAAATGCTAAAACGTTTTCCAAAAAGTTTATGGGCAACAGAATGCGTCTTGGAGGATTAACAATAATAACAAAAACATTTTCTCTTACTTAGACATACGAATATTTAGAGATATTGCGTAATGTTACAAAAATCGCTGCTTTCAAAAATTGGTACAACTTGTGAACTACATGGAATGTTGTAACAGGCATTGAATGTAAATATACGTCACAATAAGTACAACAACAATAATAATATAAACAAAATCGATTATTTTTCGGGTTGGTCGATGTTTCGACGCCTGAAATCTGCTGTATTTTTGCTTTTTTATTTATTTGTTAATTTTTTTTCTCTTCGTCTGCGAAAATTTGATTTTTAAATGTTTTAAACTAACAAAACTAAGTTACAAATTTCAGCCAAAATTTAAAGTTATTTAGTATTTTTCAATTATGTTATTTCCCGCCGATTTTACAAAATGATGAAATTGTTTGAAAGATATGAAAACGTAATTCGCACTTCACTAAAACTTGATGCGAAGGAAGCAAATTTTAAAATTTTTTATTATTATCATAACTTTTTTTTTTTTTTTTAATTTCCACAAAAGTCGCCGCAATTACAAAGAGTTTATTCCTGTTCGTGTACTTGTGTGTGTGTGTTAGACAAAAAGATCGTCTCACGTTTATGGCTATTGTTATTGTTGCCGTATTGCGTCAAGTTACGTAGGTACGTACGCTTTTAGGTAACACGTTTAAGGGAGCAGCGCGTTGTGTGTGAGCGCGAACGAAAACCGCCGTGAAATTGCGTTTTGTTGCAAGCGCAGCTAAAATCGTTGTGTGAGACTGAAGTGAATTCTAGCCGCACTTCGATGCCAAAAACAAAAATACAGCCAGCCGCACAACTAAACGAACTACGCTGCTAAACAAACGTGAGCGAAGTGCACGTTCACATACGTCCAATATACGAACAACAACAATACATCAATGCACACCAAAAAAATATGGAAAAAACAACTACAACGACAATAGCAACAATAACAACAACAAAAAGAAACATTTTACTACTACAACTATGACAACCTAATACAACCACTACTGCTACTACTAGTATCAGTACTAACAATAGTAGTAGTAGTAGTAGTAGTATTAATAGTATTGGTAGTTGTAGTACATAGTTGTAGTATAATGTAGTATTAACACAAACAACCGCCTCACTACTGGCATTGACCATTTACCACTGCTCAGCATGGCCTAAACTTCCTCCCTAACATGCACGTTTTCGTGTAAAGCAAAGACGGACTGGACGTGGACCAAAGTGCTTGTGTTATACATCACATATCCTTCAAACGAGCGCAATTTCGTCTTTCATCAAGACATACCAGGGAATAGATGGCATGCCATACCTCTATCCTCCGCTAGCCATCCGTTCGTCCACCTTCTGCTCCGCCATAAAACACAATTTTCGATTATCGCATCTACAGTTCTACATTTAAAAACGCAACGACATCAACAATTTTAAGCTTCCACCCAATTGTGCGGGTATAATGTTTGGTTGGTCGACTACTGCTCTGGCCTGCCAAATCTCGCATAAGCCTCCGACACACATGTCGCACTCGCACTTATTATTACTGGCTCAAAAGCCCACAACACACAGGCCCCTCCACGAATACTACAAACTAATACTACTACTACTACTAGCAACAACACCGTCACCTTTGCCTCACCCTGCCAATGCTCCATGCAAGTAGTGTTTGTAACCATAGTATTTAACTGGCGATTCTTCCTGTTGTTTTGTTTTTGTCAACGCAAAAAAAAACACAAGAGCGAGAGCAAGAGAGCCCACTATTACAACTCATTTCTCCATAAACAACAACGTTATAGAAAAATCAAAACCCACACATGTCGCCGCCACCACTATATTCAATTCATTTACATTATTTGGCTCAATTATCAATAAATTTGTTTAGAACAATAATAGAGCAGCTTGCACGCGAAACTGCACTCACGAGCAGCGGCCAAACAAAACAACAACTCTTACTTATAACACACACACGCACACGGATTTGCACTCACCAAAAGCGCCCAAAACAAATACCCAAACCCCTCTCAAGCACGCAATAAATATATAAGCATTTAGAAAAAGAGTAAAAAGAGCCTCATTTTAGCATATTGCTACTCTCTCTAGGAGCATCATTATGAAGCTCCCTCACACTTACAGTTTGATTGCAGTTCCGTAGCCCTACCACCTCCCTCTGCAAAATCAAATACTTCAAGAGAGCAGAAACATTACAACATTTTTCGTTTTAGACATCCATAAGAGTGCATTAACGCTCTCTGTTGTAGATTATGCATAGTAATAGCTCAAAACGCACACACAATTTTAACTCTCTTTAATTGCTGCATGTGCAATAACTCTCATTTGTTATTATTACGAGTAAGAAAGAGTATTTTCCATACAGCATTTTTTCTAAAATCCTGCATTAATTTTAGAAAACTGCTCTTTTGTTTTATTACAAGAACTCTCTTGATGCATCTTTTCGCCTGTTGTTATAATCAGGATCTCTTTGTATCCTTACAGTCTTTAGGTTTGATAAAGTTTTGCTCTTGGAAACATTTCTCTTAGCAACATATACATATATGTTGCTGGCAACATGTTTCACTACAAAAAGTTGTCAGTGTGTTTTATTACAAAATGTCACCGACAAATGGGACCATTTTAGAATTATTGCTAATTTATTTATTGTCGATCTTCAATTTAATATGAATTTGGTTCTTAATTCGATTCAAGATCGTTTTTCTATTAGCAGTTATCTAATAGAACATAAGAAGTTTCGCCACCGGTACGAATATATTTTCAACGAAGAGCACAAGCCAAATATAACCCAATTACGCCCCTGTTCCAATCCGCCGCAACAATTTTTGACAGTATTTCGAAAGTCTGGTCTTCCTTTTCTGTGTTTCTCATCGAGTTCGTTGTTGAAGACTTCGTGCTGGAGTATTTGGTTCCACCCGGATAATGTGACATACTCAAAGCAACTGCTGCACTCCAACGGAGTTTTGGTCTCCCTTTTCTGCGCCTTACATCGAGCTCGTTGTTGAAGTCTTTTCATGTTGGAGTACTGTCCATAACCGGTGATGACTTTATACATTTTCCAGAATATTTTTTTTCGGAAACCCCTCAAAACTGGTTCATCCGCAAGTTAGGTAAACCTTATGTTTGGTACAGTTGTTGATTCGTACTCAAAGATAGGGTTTTATCATTAAACCGTTTGCATGGCCCTTAGTGCAATCGGTTCGCAAGCAATACTCTTCACTGCGGAGCAGCGGTAGATGAATTCGAACACCACTCCAAAATTATAGCTATGAACGTTAAGCCTACGTACCAAACCAATTCGCTGTTCGTCCAAACAAATTAATTTGTTCTCATTTATCACTATATCCATTTTTTGCCGATTTCTTCCAAATGTTTAAGAAAGCTGCAGTAACATCTGGCAGTGATATTTTTATCAACTCTATTGCCACCTCATCAGCATCCGTAGCTTTGTTATTTGTAATCCGTATTCTATTCTATTCAGGTCTCGTTTTGGCTCTGTGCTGAACAATTTATGTCTTCGTTTCTAATTGGTGTGATTTCTTCACTTGTGTTGTCACCCAGAACTAGTAGCCTATTGGTACGGCGTCTCCGTAATTGCAGCACACTCAGCGTATTTATAACTTGACTTCCATCGCTGTCCCAACACGAGGAAGCCCTGTTCATAACTCTTGCATTTGACCTTTTGAGAGAATTTTCAGTCTTCATCTTCATGCCTGTATCGCCAATCTACCACTCTTTCCACAACCGTTTCTTTTTTGGACTACCTGTATTCTCTTCTCCTTGTAGTATTCCCTCACAGCACGCGTTTCTATTGGCCGTGGCGTTGCTATGTATGTAGCACTCTTTTCCACAGGCACTTTGCGACATTCTTCGTGATTCTTGAGTTATCGGAGCGCTCTAACTTATGATTTGTGAAAATCAAATTCTTGCAAGATTTTGAAAGGAAAAATTCCTAATATGCATTCTTATAAACGGTCTTGAATGCTGCATGTATGTGAACCAAAAACTAAAATAAGTCACTCATTTCTAAAATGTTTTGACAGCAAAATACCGCCTACTTGTCGTTTGGTGCAGATTTTCAACATTATTTATTTCTTCCTATCTTAGCGTACCGATTTACATTTGTAGAAAAGCCGCATTGCGTTTAGAGAAAGGTACAGAAATGGAAATGAAGTCCACCGTCAGTTTCTATATAGGTAGAAGAATCAACCGTATTAAAATGTAAGATGGCGCCGCTGTGTAATGAGTCCGAAGAAGTTGATATGTTAACAATCACCCAATACCGCTGTGCAAAAAAGTCATCCGAAATCGCTATGTAAACAATGAGACGAATCCCCTGCGTAAACAATCAGCCGAAGCCGCTGTACAAACAGTCGACCGTAAATGCCAGATAGATACATATGTCAGCTGAAGTCGCTGTGTAACAATTCTACAGAAACTGATGAGTATTTGTTGTCCATCGAAACCGTAGGGTAAAATATCTGCCGAAGACGCTATTCAGCCAAAGTGTAGTCACTTAACTTTAGTCAATGCATAAACTGTCAAACGAATGCGTTACATAAGCAGTCAACCGAAGCCGCGCTCTAAGAAAGCTCTATATTCACGCAGCTCAATCGTGTGATCAAACCTTATCATAAAGCACATTCCCAAATATACACTTAATAAGAATTACAGACTTTATGCCGACATCTGACGGTATTGACTCTGGTATAGCGGTATTATATACGGATTTTGTTCAAATCGATGCATTAAAATTTTCTCATATTTTCATATGAGTGTAGTTGGCTGTAATTTGTTACGGCACTTGCGTCGAAAGTGATAATACGATAAGACAAGGACGAGCGATCTTGAATTTGACTCGATTTTTTCGTTTCTTCAATGGGCTTTTTATACGGACAAAAATTATTTATGTGAAGTACAGAAAAAAGAGACTTAGAACTAAGATTAGCATCTTCCAAAATCCCTACCAAAAACCATTGAAATACGGCAAGGATCTTTCGTTCCTTACCTACGAACAGTGGACCTGCCCATGGTTTCCAAAAGATTAGTGAAAGAAGTGATTGAAATAATTTCACGAAAACTTTTGCAATTACTAGTCAACATTTAGAATTGCCGTCGTCGTATCCTATGAAGTCCGTTTCAGGGGAGCTCAAAACGGAAATATGTACGAATTCATTGGTCTCTTGTTCCATCTAATTGGCATAATTGATTTTTTTCACAATAACATCTATAGCCAAAGTAAAATAGCCCCTTGGATATTTCGAATCGTAACGGACAGATAGTGGCTGAGATGTATAGTCACAATTTTATTAGACTGATATTCTTTTTTTTTTTTTGCAGTTTTAGAACAAATTGTCCAACTTATCCTCAATTTCCGAAAATACTTGTAAATTAATCATTATTTTGTTCAGCTTTCCGTTCAAATCTCTTACCAAAGAGAAAATTATCTTAGCAAAGTGAAAGCAAAGCAAAGTAAAATTTATAAAATAAAATTGTGTTCGCACACTCTTTAAATATGATAAAGAGAAAATTTGCATTTTACGGACGAAGTCATAAATGACATCATGCTAAGTGCAAACTAGAAAAAATGAAACGTCTGCCAACGCACAAAGTACATATCAATCCAGTGCTCAGAGAATTCGCAAAGGCAAAAACATGTGCAAATTGCTCAAAGCCAGTCACACCTATACATACACTCTATATGCTTTTCCAAAGCACTTACACCAGCAAACACCTGTTTAGACTCCCGAACTATGTGTTTACGGAGTATTGGTTGAGAGACCACTGAGATAGCAGGAGACTAGAAGAGAGCGTTTGCTGTCATTGTAGACGGTAGCAAAGGGAAACAGTGAGTAAGCCAGAGAGTCGCCCCATAATGTTTCTAGTGGTAACACAACTGAATGGAATGAGTGAGAGACTGAATGAGATTATCAAAATACTGCGTTTTCGCAAATTTTTGTATTTTTTTTTTTCAAGTGAGGATCCACTAGAAAGACGTTAGTAAAGAGGAGAAAACAAAAAAAACGAAAATTTAAAAAATTAAGCATTTACAAATCTTAATGTCGCTCTTGCTGCTGATGGAAATGTGGATAATTAAATGAGGACTTAGGAAAGACATGACAAAAGCAGCAGCATCACGGCGGTGGTAGAACAAAATTCGCACACGGAAAAAACAGTGCAACAACACCAAAGAAGCGGTATTTTAAGCAACTAATTAATCACTCGTGACAATGTGCAAGTGTGAGCAGGTCATATAAGTATTAGTTTCCAAAATGTTTAACAATATTTGGAAACCCATCGCCGGTTGCGGCAGCAGCTGCTGTTTTCCGTACTGCGGCTCTAAATCTACATTTGGTGTAGTTATTAATGTTATCGACACCAACATCACCTCATGGCTTCTCTGTTTTAGATTCGCCTTTTGTCAGTTTCACTAAAAAACATCCAAAGGCGAGTAACGCCAGAATGAGGGGGCGCACATACACAACTGGTCAAAAACCGTCGCGATTCGCTCACCCACTCGCCTTGCAAGTTCCAATTTGCCGTCGGCATTTTGCATTATCGCATAACCAAATAGCATCAAATATTTTGTAAATTTCGTTTATGTTTAAACTACGGCGTTATTTTGCTTGAAAATGTCACGTTTATATGAGGAAAAAGTTTATGGGTTCCTACGCATAGGCCAGATTGGGACTTGTCTTTAGTCTACGAAAACGCAAAGAAACCCTAACGCAAAATTACATTCGTTATTAGAATCGTCGAGTTAGAGTCATGTATAGTGCCTTTGACAGACATTTTTCTTTATTGATAAGCTTTCGAGGGTAAATTCATTCTCTCGGTTTTAGATCTCTCTCCTTGTAAACGAGCTTCTGATTTGTGCCTAAGTAATGAACCAATTTTAACAGTTTTCTTTGTCCAGAACCAGCTCAAAAGGGTACAGTTTAGACAAGGGGAACTTCCTACACATTGCCCAGATTGGCTCTTGTATTTAGTCTATGAAGGCGCAAAATCACTATAAAGTTTGAGACACTGGTGTCTTTAGTTGCGCTATGATATTGGAAAGTGAAAACATGTGGTGTTCTTATCCAGAACCAGGTTAAGAGGGTCCAGTGTCAAACAATTCACTTCTTTCGCATACATTTGTCGCCCGTCGTGTTGTCGCCAGCGTAAATTCGTTTTCAATTTTGATTTCCTTCTGGCGGTTGGGGCACAACTGGACTGTCCCGATCAAAATTCTCCTCACATCAACACTTCGCTGAAATATGCGAATCACATTTATATTGCGTTTCTCTCCTTTGGTGAGAATACTGTATCCTTGCAATGTAGTATCGATCGTTCTATCTACCTGGGGTCTCCGTACCAGCAGGCATGTAATAATGTCCAGTCTGTACTCTCTTTGCTGCAGGGTGACCAATCCCGTGAAGTATGGTGTATAAATCACAATTTGGTAGCAACCTAGATGCGCAGCTCCCACCGGTGAGTTTAGCCTGCCGTGTGAAGATCAGGAGGCCACGGGACAGAGTTTTCACCTGATCATATTGGACTTCTAGTGGAAGCATCATGCGGGTTGGTTAAAACCAAAATCGCTGGTAGAGTCTTTCTGGAGTTGCATTGTAACCGGTTGCTACAGACCCATGGAGTAGCAGAGGTGGTAAGATAGGCCTCACCTCAGCCAATGGGGATTACGTTCCATACTCGCACAATCAATTTATGATCTTCTGGCTGAAAGAAAGGCCAAATCGACAGTTATAATAACTTGCTCCCAATATTGTCGGCTCCTATTTCTATATAATTCAAGTTAATTTGGGTATCCCAGAGGGGCGCTGGTAATCGCTTTATAATATGCCCAGTGCCCGGATTAGCACTCTTTGGGTACGGCCTTTACAGCGAGACTCACGTAAAACTCCCTTGGATTCTGCGTCTCATATCCATCGCTGTAAAAGAAATGTGTCATGAACGACGCACCGACTCACCGCCAGACATGTGGAAGCGTCTAAAATAAATCCCTCTCATTCGACTTTTCTCGTATCGACTTTGCTCGTTTTTACACTGCAAATTTGTATTATTTAATATTTTATAATAACCACGCCCACAGTTAGGGCGCACAATGCTTATAATTTTTTATGAAGTTCTTAAGCAGATGTAGAGATTTTATACAAAAAATTTTCAGTATAAAAACGGATTTCGACGATTGTGTTAAAATAATTCGTAAAAAATTATTTTTTAGCCAAATTGTTAAATTTTCTTGTTCTTTAGAAGAGAGAATTCACAATTTAAAAAAAAAACAAGAGTCTTTATTATAAAGACTAAACATAACCGCTAAAGACGTGTTCGACAAAGATGTTATTCGGTGGAGAGAGAGAGAATTTGTCAAAAAGTTGATGGAGCAGGAGAAACAAATTTTTAAGAAAAAGTAAAATTTTATTATCTCCCGGTTAGCTCAGGGCATTACTTTTATAATAACAAAAACCGATTCAAAAAATTTGTATCGCACCTGTTGAAAAATTAAGCTCTTTAGGAGGAAAGCCTAAAATATTGTAATTTTTCAATTTATATTGTGTAATAGTTTAGACCATCACCCTTAAAATAAAAAATGAAAAAAAAAAATGTTGACAACCCAGGCTAAATATTTTTTTTATATAAAAAAATCAACTTTTTGAAAGGAGTGCCACAAAACTTAACAAAGTTTTGGAGAACTGTGAAACAAAATTTAATATGAAAGACAAAATCGATTGAAAAATTGTTGCCGCAAGAAGAATTAAAGAAAGGAAAAAATATATTTCAAAGCACGCTGAACCAGAAATATATTTTTTACTTTCTTTAATATATATATATATAAAAATAAATAAATAAATATTAGGAAAAGCCTGTTTTTATATGGGTTAAATAAATCATGCTCTGTAATTTGAGAAAATAAAGTTGAGACAGAATTTGATGAATCTGCTATTTTAACTGCAAAGAGTTAATAAAGTTAATATATATATATATATATATATATATATATATAAATTAGGCCAGTTTTGATGTTACGCCTATAACTGTGACGCATTTTTATGCCAAATTTTAACATGCACCTGAGATGATCGTTTCTAGTCTTTACAGATGAAATGCATATAAATAATTGATGATGGAAATAAAAAGGAAGGTTTTCCGTAGTCAGATCTTTAATATAGACAACGTACAGAAGTATACCATTTTGCCTTACAGCTCCATAAGCAGTCCAAGTTGGTATCATTAGACTTTGGTCCCTGCCATCGGACTTCCGCTACTGTCCATGGCAATCTCTCTATGAAAACCGCCGTGGAAGATACGTTTCATATAGAAAAGAGTCATCGTCATGAAACACTTTCCATAAGAAAAGTGTTATG
>JAHXMU010000023.1:1900025-1948294 GCA_019455685.1 Philornis downsi
GAAAAGAGTCATCGTCATGAAACACTTTCCATAAGAAAAGTGTTATGGAAGACGCCTTTCGTATAGAAAAGCAGGTCTATCCATTTAGTGGTTTCAAAATCGCCGGTCTGGCAAGGCTATCAGCTGTTAAATGCCTATCATCTGAAGTGTTATTTATTTAACGAAAGGTTTTCGTTCAACAACCAAAGAGTACGTAAAAATAGTTAAAAATTACTACAAAAGTGGTGATTCAAACGTGGGCTTTCTATCGAACAAAATTTTCTTCAGCAAAGAAGCTCACTTCTGACTCGGTGGTTACATCAACAAGCAAATTTGTCCCACATGGGGCTTGAAGAATCCTGAAGTGATTGTGGAAAAGCCACTGAATCCGGAAAAAGTTACTGTTTGCTGCGCATTATGGTCTGAAAGTGTCATTGGGTCGTATTTTTTCAAAAACTACATTATAATGAAATAAAAGTTTCATGGAAATTATTGCTTTTTGTGTGTTTTACTTAACTTTACTTATAAACGAAAAATGGACAACCCTATATCATGAAAGGCATCTTTTATAGAGAAGTGTTATGGAAGACACTTTTCATAACAACATGTCTACCATGCTATTTTTCTATACGGAGATTTTTTCCTATGAATTTTTTCTATACTAAAAACGTATTCCATGATACATGTTTTCCACAATACTTTCCTATGTGGAAATTGTCCACCACAACAATTTTCTCCATGTAAAGTATAATATTTTCCACAACAATTTTCCTTATAAAAAGTGTTATCCACAAAATTGTTCTCTATGCTTTTTAAAACGCTTTTCTCCACCAAATGAGTCTTCCCCGACAGCTTTCTCTACAAAAGGAATCTTCGTCAAACTTCTTAAAACTTGGCTCAGCCAAATATTTTGTCAGATAGTAGCCTAGAATTGTAAATAAGCTATACTGGCACACCTGTCCTTCTACTTTCCACAAAAATTGATCGATTTCAATTTGTATCCAATAGCTGCTCATTTGAAGGCTGCAGTTACTTAAATTTGTGTTGAATATATTGGTCATTAACGTCTGACAGAATACAAAAAAACCGGTCGACTGTTTAGCCATGCCCCTTCCCACACATATGATCGATTTAACCCATTTAATCTTATGTTCATATCTTTGATAGAGTTAATAGTAAATTCAGACCAATTTGGTACACGCGTTAAACGTGTTTCAGAATGAAACTGGGTGTTCATACAAAAAATTCAATATTTTCTCTGTAATTTTTCAGTAGTAGTCTGCAATATCCTAGTTTTTTTCCCAATGTATTGATTGATAATTCTATGCAAAAAGGTATCCTCTTAGCTTCACAAATGTCAGTTCATTTATACTACAATCATTTATACTACAATCAAATTTGGCACAAATCCTGCATTTGTTGAACTAAGTCCTGCTAAGAAGAATAGAGGACATTTCCATAGCCCAGTTGGTATCTCGCATGTAAATTGACCAATTTAACGACTTTGATTTATCCCCCTGTAATCCTTAATTCATGCAACGGATTTACTTAAGGTTTGAAGCTTGAAAAAGACAATCAGCATTTAGTGAACCTAATCCTGCGAATGAAAATGGATTACATTGCCGCTCCCCGTAGTATACCGCACATACGAATTGGCCAATAAGCGGAAGACTTTGGATTCTTTTACAGTGCTTTAATTCAGAGAACCTTTTTTCCAAAGAATCGTGTGCTTTACCACACCCCGAAAGACGTTGGGTGAAAGAATAAGTTAGTGAACTGTCCTGACTGTTTGTGTACTATTTATAACTGTACTTATTTTGTTATCAATCACTGTGAACCGAATATCTGTCAGTGAATGAAAAAAATCAATGGGGAATAATCATCTAGCCCCGATACTCCTAACTGCAAGATCAAATTATTCATTATAACTCCTCTATAGCTTGCAGAACAATTAATTGAGAGGGGACGAAAATGAATGTTCGAAAAAGAGACCCTCCAACGAAGAAAACATTCTTGCATAGTTGACGACTAGAACAAACATCTTTATCTATTATGCACCGGACGTAAAAAATAATATCAAGCTTTTCGGTCTTTTCTTCTTATGACGTTCCCTAATGTCACGCGTAACAACTGGCTGCAGCATTCAGCATGCAGAACCCTGTTCCTTAGATATTACGCGACATTCTTCACGTACGGTTTTTGCAGTTGTTGCTGTAGAATACGGAATATATGTTGTATGTCAGGAACATCAGGGTCAGAACCGTTTTGTTGTAGTAGTTTGGAAGGATATGCAGCTTAGCGACGTTTAGATTTCTTTGTGACCGGTTACGTATATTTTTCGCTCTGCTAAACCCCGTGTATATCTTAGCTGCAACCATAACATTGGTAGCATGCCTTTCATCTGTTACTACGTGACACAACTGATTCTTCGTGTTATGATCAGGAAACAGACACGTTGCCTTATGGAAGTCCTCTCGCGGGAATCTAGTTCCACCTACTATTATACTACAGACAGAAACCAGTCAGAATCTGTTTTCGAAGGTGTTATTATGTGGACTACATTTTCGGACTGTTAGACTAAGAACATTTCCCCTTCTTGCTTTAGCTTTAATATATAGTTTGGCGATGGACGTTTGGCGATAGGACCACCCTCGTACCTTTGGGTCTCTCTCGTCTTTGTTCTTCTGACGAGGCGCTTGCACAGATCAACGTAATAAAAAAATATTTCGTCTTTCTACCTTCCAAAAGCCACCAAGGTTTTCTTAGATTTAACACCTCATTTCTAAAGATCGCAAAGAAACACCGCTGATATGCATCCTGTAGAATATTAAAAGAATTTATGTCTAGTATCCTATCAATTTTTAATTATCCAAAAGAATATGCAAACACAGTTCCAATTACTCTGAAGGAACAATACCTGAAACGAGATGCCAACGTACATACAATCCCTACAAAAATCCAAACCAAACCAGACCAAATCAGCTCAGCCATAAGTGTAAGTAATAATATACTCGTATGTAGGCATAATCATGACTATACATGAGTGTATCTATCTATCGTCCCCATGCATTGCCACACATCTTGCGGATGGATACTCCACTCCTCTATGTGTATCCTGTACATCCTTAGAAAATCGCATTATTATTTAAAATCAATTAAAATAAAACATGAAATGTGAAACAACATCCTAATATTAACGTAGGAGAAATTTAGACAGTCACCGGTAATGCCAAGAAAGAGAGCAATGGTTGGTCAAAGAGAACGAGAGGGAGGAAGATGGATAGAGCGGGATTGAACTAAAAGGATATAGGATCACAAAACTTAAACTTTTGGGAGGGGGGAGGAAGGCAAAAACGTGCTGCAGAGAAAAAAATACACAAACACAATAGTCCTAAATGCTAAAAACAGTACTGAGTTACTCGTTCCAACACATTGTATAGAACTTAGACAGAATTCTCCATGTTCGGGTTATGTTCCTTATTTAGCATTATCACGCATACCAACCCAGTTGCAGTAGGGTCTGCTCTTATCACACTCTGTACGCTGGGCTTGTTTCGCCGAAATTCTGTGCAAGTGTGTGAACGTCTAAAATTTCATTTGTTTGCTCAATAAAATCGAACCCGTACATGACAGAAGTTTGTTAGTTTTTTTCATTTTTTTGGTGTTTGTGAGGGGCCTTCGTTTAGGGGATGGAGGCGCGTGCTTAGTTGGCGAGCACTGAAATACACACCTTGCGTACATACATGGGCGCCCACTCACTTACGCTCCCGTTGTAACTGGCAAAGCCTGTTATTTTTCTTCGATACATTTGACAAACAGGCGAACCACCAGTTTCAACCATCATCCAATGGTTATGGCTGGGAACATTCTAGGGCACTTCTTTCTACTCAATAAATGTTGTAACTCCGTATGTATGCCTACGTGTGTGCGTGTGCTTGTGTGTGTGTGTGTGTGCACACACATGTACACCTTGTATGAGGGTTAAGAATCATTGGCAGCCAGACCTATTTCTACTACTCCTACTCCTGTGATGGTAACCAACCGACCGGCCTAGACAGTTCTATATACTGTGTGTACGAGTACACTTACCATCAGAGATGTTTACATGTTCATACACATGTATAACGTACTCGTATACATGTTTGTTTGTGCATGTGCGTCTGTTTGTTTGGATGTAAGGTCCTAGACGTTCTTCGTCCTTTTTCAGACATTTCTATCTTGTTGCTGTTGTTGTTGCATTTTCGGCTGTCTTTGTTATTGTTTTGTTTCGTCATCCTTTTGCTTGTTACGACGACCCTGCGTGTGAGTGTGTGTGTATGTTTATGGTCGGTTGGGCCTGCGTTGCCAAGGGTTTCCTTTGTTGTGTGTGGCAGCCAGAGTTGCTAACATTAACGATTTCCCGCAATTTGGCGATTCTTTGCTATTAAGGTAGGTATTGAGATCACAAATGGAATTCACTTTTCCCTACAAAATGTACGCAGATTCTTCAAACAGAATTCTGGACTTTGAAGATATTTTTCGTTGCCTCGAAACAGAATTAAAGCTCCAATAAAGTGTTTGGTACAGGAATTTTCGCATTTGGTCCTCTAATGCTGCTACAACTATTGCTGGCCTACCACAGCGTAAGACCAAATAAAGAACGGTCGTGAAAATAGTTGGAGTCAAATTTTTTCAGTTTTGTTTTCTTGCACGGAAAAGTTTCTAACGGTGATTTGCAAATCACAGAATTATAAACAGCTGATGTAAACAATTGAATTCGCTTGGCCACACGGTTTTTCTAGTGTTTTATTTTAATAATGAAATTTTAATGCAAAGACTAGCCGATCCAGCGTGTCCTGCAATGTTGCCATTAATAGTCGTATAGCACCTAAATTAAATTACGATGACGATCGGCCTTTGAAAAGGGGCGTGCTACCGCCCATCTATTGCTGTGAAATGTTGTTTTATATATCAGCAGCGCAAGTATCAACTCCCATATTCGTTTCTCTAAAAGTTCATGAGATATGCCCATTTAAATCTTTAAGCTTTGTGGGCTGGGTTACTTCCTAATCTTAACCTAACACAGCTCACTATAATCTAACAGCTAATGATTAATAGCAGCACACTGCTTGATTTTTATGACGATCGGTCAGTAACGCTGGCCATCTTAGCAGATTATTAAAAAGGGGCTGGCACCTGCCAGATTTTGCCGACACATATTTCGCTCTAGGGTAGAGGGTCCACGGGAGTTTTAAGTGAGTCTTGCCGTAAAGGCAAGAAGAAACATAATCCTCATTGGCGGAAACGAGACCTATCTTACTACCCGGTTATTACCCGGTTGCGATTCTACCAGCAGTTTTAATCAAAAATCCATGTGATGCTGTCACAAGAGGTTCAACACAAAATTATCGGCAGGGTACTCCGTCCCGGGGCTTTCTGATCCCCACTAGACTGGCCAAACTCATCAGTGGGAGCTGAGAAGCTAAGCTGCTACCAAATTATGCTTTTGAAATTTATATATATTGGAAAGTGCGGAGAACGCAGGTATTTGGAACGGTCAATATCACATTGTAAGGATGCAGTATCCTCGCCAAACCCCTTCCACTCGACGACGTTGGAGTGCAACCTTGTGATATAGGCGTGGAAATCCCAGGCCTGTTTATAACTCTCGAGAGATCTCTAAGACATAGATGAATGAGGCATGACCTCAAGAGCCGGCCCATGTAAATCCCTCTCACCCCCTTTACCAAAAAAAGAGCCTCTGGTGAGACCTTGGCGAGCTGTTCCCAGTGCCAACCCCTTGCAGTCCTGTGACTGGTGCCTCTGCTACAAGTAGCTGCTGCCACTATCAAATTAAAAAAAGATTGTGGGATCAGCCCAATCCAAAACAAGCCCTTCAGGTACTTCAAGTCAAAAAAGGCGGCAGGCCCACTAACTTCAAGAACGTCATAGTAGCCCCACGCCGAGCAAACGCAGAATGTATAAACAAATTATATTAGAAATTTCTATGGTGTGGTTACAAGTGAGTTTGGATAATTTTTGGAGAACTGCTGTGTGATTTTGCTTGACATTACTTAATGAACTCGTGTGTACATGGACGATTTTTTAGATTTATCAGTTGGCAGCTTTGAGGATTTCCTTTATTCCCCTGTCTCCCTCTACCAACTACCACAGATTACTTACACACTCTCTCACTCGTACTCATATATGTATATTTAAGCACTACTCGCTCGTTTGCCAAGACGGCTCCCACATACCAACTTTGTTGGGTCCCTGCTAACGTTGATTTTTTGTCTTGTCCTCGGCTCTCTTCTCTGGCTTGTCACACAGCCAACCATCGGCTCTTACACACACACACACACACAGCAGGCCTTTAAGTTTATGTCCTGTGTTATTTCGTCATTTCGTTCTTCTTGATGTTGTTTGTGTTTTTCCTCGATGTTGTTTTATTTTCACTCAAAGTCCTTTTACTTTTTGTCCTTCCCTCCTCTTTCTGCGATGATTATTATGTGCGTTCGTTGTTTTCTTTTTTTTTTATTTTATGTGTCGTCGTCTAATGACTAACAGGAGTTGTGATGGCCGGACAGACAGACAGACAGGCAGAGGGATGAGAGCGGCCGACGACTGCGTTTGTGCCGACAACTGCAGATTGTAGTCGCCAAGTTAAAGGATATGAGATGGTTTTGTTTTTGTTGACGTTTTGTTTTGCTCGTTTTATTCGCATTATAAGATAATCTTTAACAGTCTTTGTCAGTGTGTTAGTGTTCCCAGGCTGCAAAATCCTTCATCGCCAAACGGAGAAGAGTATTTTCAACGCTCTCGCTGCTTTGGAACCAAATTGCTCTCTCTCCCTCTCTCCTCCTACTCCTCCTCTCTCCCTGTCTCGCGTAATCTAACATATCTGACTGTAAGCTGAAATGCTCTCCAGCTGGCTTTCCCATTCCTGGTATTTTTTTCACGCAGAAAGTACCGTTTGCCCTTTTTGTTGTTGCTGTATTCTACCAAATTGATGGTGTTTTTGGATATTTTAAGCCACATTTATAACTTTGGCAAATGCGCTTTTCTGTGTTTATTTTCTTTATTTGCACTGAGACGTATGCGAGCGTGTATATGAATGTGTTTGTGTGTGCGTCTCTGGAAGTGCGTGACTATGTATGTGTGTGTGTGTGTGTGGCGCTGAGCGAGTATCCTGTTTGTTGTTTGAAATAACCGTTAGTTAGTTAAGGATGTCTGTACGTATTCGCGTGCGAGTGTGCGTTAGGGCATGTCTGTCTTTTTATTTTTTTGGGTTCGTAAGTTAATGAACTCATTTTTTCGTCTGTTGGGTGTTCGATGTCCTCTTCTGCGTTTTTTTTTTTTTTGGGATTTTGTTTTCTTTGGAGGGGGCTTTCTTTTCGTCTGAATTTCATTATAGAAAGTTCATTGTATTCATTTCGTCTCCCTTTTGTGTGCGCTTTGACTTTGTTTTCGTTATAATTTTCATATTATTAAACGCATTAAATTCGTACAACTTTTATAAGGATTCAGCTGAAACAACTTGTGCCACGCATCACAAAAGAACACTTGATTAGAAAGTAGTAATAATTTAAAGAATTTTGCTATAAAATTGTATAATAATGGTTTTGGCTGTCAATTAAAACGAATCCGCCGGTGTTTACAGATTTAGAATCAGTTCATGTTTATAAAGTATTATAAAAGGACTTAAGGACTTCAAGAAAATCAATGAATTATTTACTATTGCAATCTTATCTAAATTGATATTAAGATATTGTGGGGATTTCAGGCCGAAAAACGTTAAGAGTGCAAATAAGACTCAGACATTTTTATTCAAAATTGGGAGATCATTGTGCAAAAATGGCAAATTAAGTAGGCTCCTGCTTTTTCCCTTCTTTCTGATAATATATTATATGAATACAGCATTGATAGAAAACTTCACCTTTTGAGGTTCTCCAGGAATCGAAGGAATTGTAAACTAATTCTGTTGTTGTTTTGAAATCGTCACGATGAAAACAAACATCAAATAATTTCGAATGCAATACGTAAATGATAATATAACATAAAATTGGCTCTACAGTGCTATTATGCTTCGAAGGATAAGATCACTGTTGCTCAGTATCAACGGAAATAGGTAAAATCGCGAAACATCTATCTATAACAGTTCCAGCAGGATTACGTTCTAAGGGGAATTATCCTTTTCGTATAAAGAAGTGTCTTGGAAAATTATTATCATGCAAATAGGAGGCTATAAAGAAGTTTTTCGCATGAAAAAGATTCTTAGAAGGCACTTTGTGTATGAAAGAGTGTCTTGGAAGACGCTGCTCGCATGAAGCAGTGTCTTGAAAACACTTTTCCTTTCACAGTGTGCCAGTGAAGAAAAGTCTTGGAAGAAGTTCAGAAGTGTCTTGGAGGACAGTTGTCATAAAAGGAAGTAATTTGGAAATTGTTTTTCGTACGGGAAAGTGTCTCGGAATGAACCTCACCTATGGAGAAGTATTGTAAAAGACGTTTTTCATATGAAAAATCGTCTTGGAAGATGTTTTGCTCATAAAACAGAGCCTTCGAAGATACTTTTCATATAAAGAATCGTCTTGGAAGACTTTTTTTTTGTGAATAAATATCTTGGAAGACACTGGTCTATGAATAGGACTCTTGTAAAATACTAATATGAAATATGAAAAAGTTTTGAAAAATGTTTTAAAGGACCCTGTTCATATATACATATAAGAAGACACTTTTCAACCACAATAACGTCTTTCAAGTCAGTTTCTGTTTAAGAAGTACATTCTAAGACAATAATCCAAATGAAAACTACCACGCAAGAAAATTTTCTATATAGAAAATGTCTTTCCACGCATTTTTCTTTACGTAAAGTTGCGTAACTTTATATAAAAAAAAGAGTCCTTAAGACTGTCTTTATAAAAATGTTGACTCATTTCTGTATAAAAAAAATGTCCCCTTTCTATGTGAAAAATGGCTTCATGACCCTTTTTTCTATAAAAAGTGTCTTTCACAACATCTTTCGAAACCACATATCTCTTCCATAACACTTTTCCATAAGAAATACTTCTTTCGTGAAATTTTTATATGGCTGCCACGACTGTTTTCTTTGTGAAAACTGTCTTTGCTATGGAAAGTACTTTTCTCATAGTACTTTGCGACATGATCGGTATCGTCCATGACAGTTTTCCATATGAAAAATTTGATCCATTACACATTTCTACATGAAATTTACTTTTCAATACACCATTCTACATGAATTATCTTCCAAGGTAATTCTTCTTATATGGGGTGGCGCATAAGTAACGTTAACGGCGACTATATTGAATGGGTTCTTGTACATCATTTGGTTTTAACTCGTGAACCAATTGCATCTTATATGGGAAAAGGTGTAACATATGTAAAATTCTTTGCAAAGACCGCCTAGACATCTTTAACTGCTGAGAACGTCGCCTGGTGGAAGTTTCGGGGTTTTCCTCAATACTTATTAGCACTCGAGCAATGGTCACTACATTTTGAACTGCACGAGGTCTTCCAGCACGCGGAAGATCACAGACAGCCCTTTGTTGCCCAAACCGTTGAACCATTCAGCCAATTGTTGGAGCGCTAGGAGCACTTCAAACATGAAAGAAATTTCGATATGATCTGAATAATCGAATGCTGACTTTCAAAGTAAAATTGAACAACTTTAGTTAATTCTGTAAAGAGGCGAAAAAAAACTTAAATAAAAATGTATTCACTGATCAAATCTTAACGTTGCTTATGCGCCACCCTGTAGCTTGCAAAGTACTATTCAAATATGCATTAATGTTGCAAGGCGCTCCCTCAATTTATGTGGAAAAGTCTTTTTCAAGACACTGACAGAAGGGCCATTGGAAAATAACTCCTTAAGGAGTTTGTTAAAAAAATTTGATCCATAACACATTTCTATATGAAATTTACTTTTTAATACACCACCCATATAATTTATCTTTCAATTCTTTATATAGAAGCTCTCTTCCATACGAAGAAATGTGTCTCGCAGAGTACTATTCAAATATGCGTATTTGTTGGAAGGCGTTTCTTCAATTTATGTATAAAAGTCTCTTCAAAGACACTGATAGAAGGGCTATGGGAAAACAATTCCTTAAGAAGTTTCTTAGAAAAATTTTTCATAAAAGTGTCTTAGAATAAACTTTTTATATGAAAGGCATCTTGAAAGCCATTTCCCGTATAGAAATGAGATAATGTTTCCGTGTTTTATAACAAACCGTTCAGGTTCAAATTGTATCAAAAGACATTTTATATAGGGTGATTTTTTAAGATTTAAGTTTTTCAGGTTGGCAGCACTGGTCAAAGTCAAAGCACTGTCAAAGTGAAAAGTGTACAGTATACTCTGCCATTTCATCATTGAAAGACTAACAAACGAGTAACGATTGCAAATCGTTGAAATTTATTATCAAAATTCGTGCTCTGTGACAAATGTGCATTGTTTGATACGACCATTTTATGGCCGTCATAATCGTGCTGCTAAATCAACAATTCGTGCTGTTATCTCCAAATTTCGCACCAAATGTACTTCTTTGGATATAAGATCATCGACTCGCATGCGTAGAGTGCGCACCGAAGAAAATATTGCAGCCGTGGCGACCAGTGTTAATGACAATCGTGAAATGTCAATTCGTCGCCGTTCTCAGCAATTCGACATGTGTTAATCAACCACAAGGAATTTTTTTTTGCTCCAACTGGCTGAGTTGAACTTAGTTGACATGTGGTTTCATCAGGACGGTGCAACATGCCACACTGCTCGTGAAACAATGGATATGTTGAGGGATAAATTTGGTGAGCATCTTATCTCTCGATTTGACCCTGTAAGTTGGCCCCCAAGATCTTGCGATTTGACGCCTCTTGATTATTTCTATTGGGTTATCTCAAGTCGTTAGTCTATGTGGACAAGCCGAACACTATTGAAGCCTTACAGGATAACATAACATGCGTTATTCGTGGAATACAGACTGAAATGCTCGAAAAAGCGACGACAAATTGGACCTTCCGATTGGACATTTTGAGACGGAGCCGCGGACAACATTTACATGAAATTATCTTTAAAATTAAATGGCAAAGACCGATTTATCGATTCCAATAGAAAATTTTAATATATGATACAAATTTGAGTGTTTTATTCGATTAAACAAAAAACTACGATTGAAAAATCACCCTTTATATCAAAAAATGAATTTTTAGTTTCTGGATATTTAAGATAAAAATTAACATTTAGAATATCGTCTTGAAAAGCACATTCCAAACAAACGTATCCAGAAAGATAGTTTTTTGTGTAGGAGCTTAATTAGCGAAAATTTACCAAGATTTACCAATTACCAAGAAATTTACCAATTTGTCCATGTGAAAAATGATTTTCCAAACCTCGTACTATATAAATGATGTCTTTTTAAAGTTCTTTATAAAAAAGCTTCTCTTACGACACTTTCCTATATGAAAACTTTTTTCCAGCAGACTTTCTATATTATAAACATCTCTGAGAGATTTATTTTGCCGCAAAGCGTGATCTTGCTTTCATCACATATACTCTCCGCTGACGACAATGATTTTATCTATTTTACGAAAGGAGTCCTCCTGAGGAGTGTTACCCAGGATTGTGCATTGTACATCTAGAAAGGTTGAATGATTGTTGGGTTTTTGTTCATCGTAAGAAGTACGAGTATCCGTCATTAAATCACCAGCAGAGCTTGTAATATCACCCGTTTGCAGCTGGAGAGTAGGAGTTAATGGTGACTTGGCCTTTACTTTACCTTTGTACCAATCTATATCCCATTCATTCCTGTTTTGTCCCATTTGAAAAGTTCGTTAATTTTTTTTACTTAGGCACTATGCGGCATTCATCATCATACAAGGGATTGTCTTCCACGATTTTTCATAACCAAATCTAATTTTTGCCGCAGTTGCCATGAAATGCGCACTATGTTTCCACTGTATGTCAGGAATATCTAATTTAGGGTCATTCTGTCGTAGTAATTGAGTGAGTTTCTTGGAAAAGGTTGTGGCTAAACCGCATGGGCAATTTGTAAGATATATTCCAAAAAATATATTTCAGACGTCGCCATTATTCGACCAACAGGGGTTGCTTTTCTAAATGTGTGTGCCGGAACGCCCTTTTGTATATTCCAAGAAAATTCTTTTCTACGACGTTTATATGATCGCTAGAAAATGATGACCGTTAAAGATGGTCTTCATTGACATATTTCCGTATAAAGACATTAAACGGAATTCCGTTTGAGGTCAATGTCAGATTTTAACAGCTAGTACGCAGTTCAAACCAAATTTTTGTCTTCTTATCTTGTAGAGACGACACATTTATGATATTAATGAAATTTTTGACAGCTGAAGTTTTCAATAACTTTTCATTTGGCTACTAAACTCTTCGTGAAAATTTCATTTGGGAGTGCTATTACAGAAATGTTCGTTCTAATTCGGCTGCTTCAAATTGCTAATTTGAGTTTTGGAAAGAGAAAAAGTGAGTCGGAATCACATCAACGGTAATCTTCGGTGAAGCGACGAACTCATGTGATTTTAAGTTCTATGATTTTAAGAAAAATTTACTTTTTTGCATCGCACATTAATCAATGATGGCACAGAACAAGACTGATCTATCGACTAGAACTATAAAGCAAATCAAAGTGTTACGCGCATCGAGAGAGAAGAAAACCTCAAAGAAACAAGCTATGTTCGTCGCTTCGACGAATGAATATCGTTAAGAAAATGAAATGATCAAGTTACAATAATTTTTTTAACAAAATGTAAATGAACAAATGCAAACGAAAATTTCGTTTCATCAGCGTACTCGGCTTAAAGAGAGCGTAATATATATCGGTTTACTACAAATAATCGTATAGTTAATATTAAATCCCGCGAAGCCTTATGGCTTGTCTGCAGGTGCGTGTAAGATAGGTGCCATAGGACAATAAAGATTAATCCAGTATTTGGGGCGGACGGATTCTTATCCTAATAATTATTTACAATTACCATATCCCATTTAATACCCAGGTTGCAATTATGTACTTCAGTTGTAAAGGAAGACCAAGGGTCACACTTTAGTCCTTAAGCTTAGAACGAATTTAGCGTCAACGTTTTCCGTTGAAGGACTGTTTAGAGTCTTAAAACAAATTGCCTTCGCGCCTGTCTACATATTTGTAATCCTTAACATATTCAAATCCTAAAATTTCAAACTTATTGTTAAAAAGTTAAGGATACATGTCAAAGCAGTTTGTGCCTGTTTCCACTGAAAGTGTTCCAAATTAGAACCCACCACTCAAATGTCAAAGGACGAATACAAGTACAAATATAAAGGATAAATACAGAGTATGGCAGCAGTTGAATGACCTTTTAAATTCTTATAAAATCGAGATAAACTTTAACATAGAAATGGTTAAAATAATAACGGTTACAGTAATGATGATGATGATGATGATAATGATGACGATGATGGCAATAAACAACTAACACCAGCCATAACGAGACACCATGAGATTCCAGGAGACGTTGCGATGTCGGCGGCTTTGCGTTGTTGTTGGTGAATGTAAGGGAAAGAGAGACAGAGTGAGAGAGAGCGCGCAAAGTTTGCTATGAAATGGGGGTGTTTGTAAAGTGAAAGTAAAAGTGTCGTATACTTTAGTAAAACTTTATTAAGATAAGAAGGAAAACACACGGACACATTCGCACACACTTATACACATAATCACACTCAATATTCACATACATACATGCATATGCAAGCGCTCCAGACACATACCGGTGCGAATACTACTATACACGAGTTGAGCAAGGAAACTTATGCGAAACTTTGAAGAGGAAAAGAACCAAGTAAGAAGTTTCCTTGAAATAGTTTCTTAGTCGTCGCCGTCATCATCATGGTCGTCGTTGTCGTCGCCGTCTTCGTTTGCGTCTTATTGTGCTCCCTTTTTCTGCTCATTTTATTGGAAACTTGAAAAACTATGTCAAACAAAGAAAAAGGAACAATTTCAAACAAAACAATACAAGTCGCAAACTGCGATGACGGCAATTACGCTCTAACTCTACACTTTCCGACAAAACAGAATGCAGCATATAATGGCAAGGCGTTGGCGTAAGACTTAATTATTTTATCCCATTGGAAACACGTGCAAATTCTGCGAACGGAATTTTGTCTGCACGAAATTTCCATCGCCAATCCGTTTTGCAGTGTTGGCTCTAAACGGAATGGTGAAATGAAAAATCTGGGAATCGAAGGTTGGCATTATTGATCTCAAACGGAATTTTTTGCGACAAAAAAAAAATACGTGCAAATAGCGTAAACGGAATTCTACCTGCACAAATCTTCAATTGCCAATCCGTTTTTCAGTATTGACCTCAAAGTTGATTGTAGAGACTTAAATTTTTACTCTCTTGATTATAGTTTTTTCTGCTCCCTAACATAACCAATACTGTCCGCAGTTCCCAGTGCTTAATGGGGAAGGGAAATCTAATAAACTACCCATAGTTTCTTTAGCGTATACCAGAAGTATACAAATAAAGAGCTGGATAACGACAAGACGAAATAAGGGAAAATTTATATTTGCTTTTAAAGGCAAAATGTTCCAAAAGGAATTCCGTTTGAGGTCAATGCAAGACTTTAAAAACTAGTATGCAGCTCAAACGAAATTTTCTTACCCCGAAAAGTACCGCAAAGGCTCCCGCAGTCTTACCTCTACTCAAGTTTCAGGATACCTTAGAATTTATAAAAATAGTATCTCTTCGTGTACATTACATATAAATTTGGCGCCCAACGTGGAGCCGGAAGACGACAACCTTGGGGTTTTTCGGCTCTTTTCTTATCATTTATTTAATCAATTTCTATTTTTTTCTGAAATTTTTAGATTTCATTTTATAGTAGTTGTATTTTCTTGATTTTGATATTCCTTTGTTTGAATAGTTCGCAAAATTTTTCTGGATCTTTAGTAATTTGGAGTTTACTTCAAATTTAGCTAACCGTTGAATATTTGTCTTCATTTTCATCATTTTGGTGATCATAATCTGGTTAGATACGGCTTTCTTTCAGTTTTATGTATCCTTTTGATTTTGATAGATATGTGGCGTAGAAATCAGCACCTACTGGGAGAACAGGATTTCATTATTTAGCATATGACAGTTTTTTAATGACCATCTCTTAATAGAAAGGATGCTTTGAGATACTTACCTTTAAAGGGATGATTAAAAGATATATAGAACTTCATTGACCAATATCTTTCATTCACTCATTCGCCGTAAACAGCCTTAAATCACTCCATTCTTGGTTCTCATTACCTGGTAAGAAAACATCATTACATTTTTAATAAAATCGAACACTTCAAACTCGTTTAGGAAATTTTGTATATGTACATATGATAATCATATTTGCATTTGTTATATTAATTACCATATTACTGAATCATTTTGTTTTGAGAATTTTGTTTCGTATTATACTAATACTAATACTTCTGTAAATTCGTTATTGAACATTTTTTTAATTTTTAACTAATTTGGTTGTCTTAGCTTTTATAATGGACAAAACTTCATCTCATTCTTTGCCGCCACCGGCACCATTACAAACGATCTCTATTGAACCTTCCATTTGTCATATTTGCAACAACACTATGATTGAAGGACAAAACTGCCTGATCATCAACGAGTGTTCTCATGCATTTCCTAGGAATTGTATTCAGACTTATTTAGCTTCTTCTTCAGAATGTCCTATTTTCAAACGAGCTTGTCAGTTATGCGAACTGAGAAAGTTGATCATTCTTCCGAAATCAGTTCCAGTAAGTAAACCTCCACCAAAAGCTAAAGGAAGGGGGGCAATGTCTAAACATGACAATACTAGGAGTGCGGTAAGAAATGTTTTTCAGAATTCCATCTGTACAAATTTCCCAATCCGTTTCAATCCGTTTTGCAAAGAAGAAATAAACAAACAAAATTTGACATATGAAAGCTGCCATTAAACTCAAATGGAATTTTTCCCCACACAAAATAGTGCAAATTCTGCAAACGGATTTCCGTTTGCACAATCTTTTCGTCGTCATTCCATTTTTCGGGAATGGCAGTTTCCATTGCCTAAAGCCCAAAAGTGAACTAATAAGCCGACCGCAGTTTCAATAAAGTGCACTAGAATTATACAAATAAAGAGCTGGATAATGAAAAAAAAGAAAAAAAATAATACAAGATCTTAGAGTGAATCAAAACTCGAACAGCTCATCCCCGTCTGAAATTACGGCAAAACCTTCAAATGTAAATGTGTTAACGCTGATATTTTCAATAGGCTCAACTGATGACTCTCCAAGACTTTCCACATAGTTCGCAGTTTCTTTAGCGTCTAAAACAGAAATTTCGGCAAATAAAAACTTTAATAAGGAGCCAAGTAGAAGCTGTACAAAAGTGTAAAGAGTTGTTAAAGGGAAAAAGATAATCATATAGGATCAAATCTAAGAAAATAGAAGTTAATTAAGTGAGCCACAAATTAATACAAATTTTAACAGCTGTCTCCGTCAGAATTGATGGCGACGGCTGCAATTTTAAACACATTAGCAATATGCTTTTTTCCTGAAAAAAAAATTAACACATCTTCTACATTTCGTGAAAAGTCTCAACTTATATGCGGAAAAGAAAGTTGGCAGGAAAAGCGGAGGGAAAGCTGCAGCATCGTTATTCTGAAATCTCTTACACACCTAGATCTGTTCAAAGTTTTGCAAGTGCCTACAGTATAAGATGTAATAGTTCGTAACTCACGTTGCATAAATGTGATCCGCTAGATGGCGTTATAAAGATAATATTTCTTACTGCAAAAACAACTCAGCCAGTTTAGTGGTTGCTTGATTCGCATCAAAGGGAAGGGAGAAAATAATCAAAATTATACACTTTTTCGAAAAAGGCGAACAGGTAACCTAGACAACTAAAAATGTCAATGTGAATAAATATTTCATTTCAAAGTTACATTACTCCCTGGAAGACCAATTGTCGAAAATGTCAACAAAGTAAAAGAAATCGTCAAGTTCGACCGTCAAATAGGCACTATTTCGATTGCTCAACTTCTAAGGATTACACAAAAACCATTTCGAATCACTTTAATTAAGCTGGGTACAAACAGAAGCTCAATATGTTGGTGTCACACGAGTTAATGCACAAAAAAACCGTATTTCCATTGGCCAATCGCTGTTCATTCCCAACAATATTGATCCATATCTGAAACGAATGGTAACTGGCGATGAAAAGTGGACTAGTTTCAACAATGTCAGGCGAAAGTGGTTTTGCTCCAATCGTGATGAGCCGGCGCAAATGATGGCCAAGGAGGGATTAGCGACCAGGAAAATTATTCCGCGTGTTTAGTGGGGTTGTCAGGGAATCATCGAGTATGAACTACTTCCCTACGGCCAAACTCTTAATTCGAATCTGCGCTTCCAACAATTGCTCCACGTGAAGGAAGCAATCGTTCAGAAACGGGTAACTTTGGTCAAAGGGAAAGAAATTGTGTAGCTTTAAGACAATGACAGGCCAAAGACATCTACAGCGACTCGCTAAAAGCATCGGGAGATTGGTTGGGAGGATCTCAGGCATCTACCTTACAGTCTAGGCCTGGCACTGAGTAATTACCACCTGTTCCTGTTCAAGGCAAATGATTTTGGTGGTGAAAAATTCAACTTAAGAAGCTCGTGAAAATCAACTCTCCCAGCTACGACTACCAATTGGAGAGAGGTCTGTTATGATAGAGACATAATGGAATTACATAATGGAAAATTGCAAAAAGTTATCGGACAAAACGATGTATATTTGATCTAAATCCAATCAATTTAGCTGTACTAAACAAAGACTTGAACTTCATATAAAAATACTTTATTTTCACCTCATCTTATTGTACTGTCTAAGTTGTTTTTGAGTACAAAATCTTATCTTTCTAACGCCATCTTGCGAAAGCCGATCACACTTATACACAATACATACAGATTACTAAAGCCATCTGTAGGAAAAATAATGGATTTCTTTTTTACTATGTCTTGTAGTATCTCGAAACATTTGACCAGATGTAGTGGAGATATTGATAATGAAATATAGCTTTCTTAATACGCTTCCAGTAGGACTCCCTCTGAATCACGAGCAATGCGCCAAATTAATTTGAATCTTGTCACTACTTAATATCCTGCATCTTAGCCACTCTTTAATATCTAGGCGAATAATTTCAATTCAGCCAAGGGCTGACTGTTTCAGGTTAGCAGCTCTCCACCATTGCGCAACGATAAATGACTGCCTGCAGTTTCGACATAACCCATATGTATGTTTAAATTTGATTTTGCTAAACAGTGCTCAGCTACTTCGTCTATGAAAGAGTGGAGAAACAGTCTAAGAAGAATTTTTTATACAAAAGAAAACGAAATGGTGGCCATTAAAATAGAAAACAACAATGGGTACCAACGAAAACAACAACGTTATGACAATTCTTTAATGCCATCATAGACCAACGAGAGAAAGAGCAAACAAGGGATGAGGGTGGAAGTGCTAATAAATAGAACAGCAAGAACCATAATGGTGTAGTAGGGATAGACCAACGACGCACACAGCAGACAGACAGAGAGTCGGCCAGACTGTCATAGAAGAAACGTCTTAAGTGTTATTTGTGTTCTTTGGTCCGCTTTGCTCTTTGTTTTTAGGGGTTGATGGGCGGTGGTGTTAGCCTTCCGTATATCGGTGAATGACAATGATGGCCCCGGCCCGACAAGGGAATATTATTTCAGCTATGAAACCCACTTAAGCGATTATGGCGTTTCAACGATGTGCGTGACGTAATTACATGCGATAGAACTCAACGCTTGCGAGGTAGACACGACTGGCAGGGGAAAATTGGAGGATGGTTAGACAGGCGGCACCTTTCTTAATCTACGATCGTAGGAGGGTTTACAGTAACCTGTTCCAAACGCATTAATTCTGGCTACATACAATTTGATGTTAAGAGATTCAGTATTTCTAAAGATGGTGTGAGAGAATGTTTGAAGCTGCAAGGATATACATATACATATATATACGACTTAAGTGGAGTTAGGACAAAGGCGAGGTTATTCGTTGTTATTATTTCGTTTATTTAGACGCATACTTACAAGTATGGACAAAATAATAAGTACACTCTATATTTTTTTAAACTAAAAGAAAAAACAAATACGAATTTCTTTTGTTATAACATTAGAAATAAAATAAATACTAAAACAATAACAAAAAACAAAAATTAAATTCAGTATTTTTTAAAAAGTAAAAAATTAATGAAAAAAAATTGGACAAAATAATAAGTGCATTTAGTTAAAATAAGCAAAAAAGTAAAAAAATTAAGTTTTTTCTGCTAAATTGGCTGAGTTTTGTTAAAAGCCGGTATATCCACCTTCATTTTCAATTATTTTGTTGACTCTTTTTGGCATGCTGACAATAAGCTTCCTGCAGGTTTCTACTGGTATTTCGTACCAAGTTTTTTGAACAAAATTCCATAACTGATCCTTTCCAATTCTTTGTTTCAACTCTCCCCAAAAATTATCGATTGGATTTAAGCCCGAAGATTGACTTGGCCAGTCAAGAAGGGCAACATTATTATCTTGGAACTAATCCTTTACCAACTTAGAAGTATGCTTCGGATCGTTATCCTACTGGAATGTCCATCTAAGAGGCATACTTTTCACAACATAATTCAACATTGTATTTTCCAAGATATCTTTGTAGTGGAATCTTGTCATAGTGACGGTAGTTCAATGTATCAGACCGACACCATAGCACGAGAAATAATGCCAGACGATAATATTGCCGCTCCTGTATTTGCCCGCCATCTTTGTAAAGCGAACATGGAATTCCTTACCCTTATGGCGTCGAACATTGCGGGCGCAGTCGTTTCCACATACATTAATTTTTGTTTCATCGCTCCAAAAAATGTTTCGCTATTTTTTCACTGTCTCCTCCGGACCAATTGGAATGACTTCTTGCAAACGCCAATCTGGCCTTTAAAGTTTCTTGTCTAAGCAAAAGAACTCTTCTAGCTATCCGTCCTGGTAAATGTGCTTCTTGTAGTCTACGACGAACTGTTCGCGATGAAATTGCATTTCCAATTTCTGCTAAAATCGCTCCTGAAGACACAAACGGATCCTTCTTCGCAAGTGTTACAATACGCATATCTGTTGTTTTTGAAGTTTTTTTGGGTCTTCCGCGAGTTTCGACGGGCTTTTTGAGCTTTAAAGCATTTTGTAAAAAAATAGCGACCGATTCATAGTTTCTGCTATAAAACGAAGACTTTGGCCACTTTCCCTTAGTCTTGAAATAATTTTTCTCTCCTCCGGAGAACAGTGACTTTTTCGACCCATGGCTGACTTTTTAAAATTATATACAGGGTGTCCGTCGGGAAGGTATACTACTTTTTTGCCGCCATTTTGGTAAACATTAGTCTTGACAGTTCATATTTGGCAGTCGTGAAGTAGAGACGTGGCAAATTTATTATGGAAAAATATTCGATAAACCAACGTGTTTTAATCGTTAAAACATTTTATCAAAACCAATTATCGATTACTGTGACGGTGAGAAAGTTACGTGAAATTTTTGGGAGAAACAACGTGCCAACAAGACGCACTATTCATCGTGATTTCGAAGAAAGAGGGCGTGTAGCTGATAGGGCCAAGCATGGACCACAACGTACTGCAAGATCGGCTGAAAACATTACTGCTGCTCAAGAAAGTGTTCAAAACAACCCATCAACATCAATTCTACGCAGTGCTCACGAGCTTGATCTTCAAAGAACAATTTTGGCCGCAATTTTGCACAAGAATTTGCATTTGTTTCCATTTAAGATTCATCTTACACAAAAGCTTCGTCCACATATGCCAATAGGATGTTACAGCTCGCCCATGACAACCCCGATTTTCTTAAAAAAAATAATAGTGAGTGACGAGGCACATTTTCATTTGAATAGATATGTGAATAAACAGAATTGTCGGTTTTGGGCAATGGAAACCCCTCAAATTATTCATCAGTCACCTATGCATCCATTAAAAGTGACAGTCTGGTGCGCAATTTGGTCAGGAGGAATCATTGGATCTTACTTCTTTGAAACTGAAAACGGCGTAACGGTAAATGTCAATGGGAAGCGGTATTGTGATGTGATTGAAAACTTTTTAACGCCACTACTGCATGCCTTGGACTTGATTAACATGTGGTATCAACAAGACGGTGCCACATCGTATACAGCCGGATTACAATGGAAATACTGCGAGACCTCTTTCCACAAGAAATTATTTCAAGAAATGGTGATGTTGATTGGCCCCCACGGTCGCCTGCTTTGACTGCTCCGGACTTCTTTTTGTGGGGATATCTGAAAAGCAAGGTTTATGCAAACAGACCACAAACACTTGAGCAACTCAAACAAATATTCGTGATGAAATTAATGAAATACCGCGCGAAATGTGTGAGAATGTAATGAAAAATGAGCTAAAAAGGGTTCGTTTATGAGGTTAGCAGAGGTGGACATTTATCTGATATTGTATTCCATACATAATTGCCGGCATTAAATAAAACATTTATCGATATAAGATCCATTCTCTTTCATTTAATCGAAAATTATAAACAAACAAAGTACATAGTATACCTACCCGACGGACATCTTGTATTTTGTTATGAATAAAGATAAACAACAGTAAAATAACTATCCTTTCCAAAAAGACTACAGCAGTCTGCGAAAATATTAAAGAATTGAGCAATGTATTTATTATTTTGGATCACACCTGGACAGAACTAACTCACAATGAAAACTACGGGGAAGCCCCAGTTTTGTTTTTTACTTTTAAAGGAATTGCCAAGTTTACTTTCCTTTAAAGTAACTAAAATTAAACATAAAGCAAAAGTAAGCAGGTGTACCTATTTTTTCGACCATATGTGTATGTCCAATCCTAATTTCAAAATTTGGTGTAGTTTAGGAGTTATAACAATTTTTCGAAACAGCGATTTTTGGAAAATTACGTAATACCCTAACATTGATATAGGTAAGAACGTATATTTTTTACCATTATTGTTAACGTCACTATGACACGTATCATAGTCAAAGTGTGATTTTAAAATTCCGTGAATTTCAAAAGTTATAACAAGCTCCCATAATAGCGGTTAATCATCATAGGCAACTACATTAACTATCAGAGTTACCACTGAGATGGTGTTTTGATTTTTGTGCTTTTACATAAACGCTGAAGATTTAGGGTTATCCAAATAAGACATACATACAACCATGATTTCGATAAAACTTTTATTTCATTATAATACTAGGACCTTGCAATTATTTACGAAGTATAGTCATTCAAATAACCTTACCTCCTTTTGAGGTAATTTTCGAAAAAAAAAATACGTCCCAATGACACCCCCAGACCATAATACTCGCCAGACAGTCACTTTTTCCCGGTGCAATGGCTTATCCACAATCATTTCTAGGTTCTCCGAGCCCCATATGGAACAATTTTGCTTATTGGCATAACCACCGAGTGAGAAATGAGCTTCATCGCTGAACAAAATTTTATTCGATTGAAAGCGCACGTTTGAATCACAACTTTTGCTGTAAGTTTTAACTATTTTTACGCGTTCTTCAATGATCCATTACCGTAAACGGGACGCCTTTCACAAAATAAATAACACCTCAAATGACAGGTATTTAACAGCAGACAGCCTTGCCTAGACGGTCGTTTTGAAATCACTAACCAGATAGCCCTGTATATATCATATGATGCGGTGAAACTGTAACACCCATAAAAAAGTGTTTAATGTAGTTATGGTCTGTTTGTCTATCGCGAACGAAAATTCAAACAAATGAAAGAGAGTCACTTGAGTGCGACTAAAATTGACTTTCAATCGCCTGCACTTACGAATGTCAAAATTCGGCCTTTATATTTTTGGAAATCACATTATTGCCAGATCGGAAATTTCGTCTGTGAATTGCATTATAGTACCTTATAAAATTTCAAAATATCGAAATCAATTTCTCACTCGATAATCACTCCCTCTCTGGTAATTACATAATTATGCAAATTACATAATTTGACCAATATATTCATGGACTTCTATATATCGTTCAAACGCACGAAATTCAATATAATTTAGAAAGCATCAGACATTTAGTGGCCTTAGATCTGCTTGTACAAATTGGCCGATTTAAAAAAAAAAAAAAAAAAAAACATTATATGCAAAGATGTTGATAAAAATCTTTACCCAGATTGTGCTGCAATTAAGGAGAGCAGATTTCTAGTTCCGGATGGCAGTATAAGTGAAGAAATCACGTCAGCTGCCGTCGATGGCGTAGATTGTTTTACATCGATGCAAATTGATATGAAAATAGGAGTGTCACGAATTAAAGTCCACAAAGTTGTGGGAACACCGTTTGATTGGCATATATCTTTATAATGTTCAATGTTATAAAAAAAACAATCCTCGTGTGCGTATCAGTACCTTTGACTAACCGCCTATAAGGTTCTAACGAGTGTGATATATGAACGACTAAAGCCTGTTCAATCTGATCCGCATTACGTTAATTCCTATGGAAGACTCAAAAAGAACAGACCGTCACGTACCATTCCTTCACCGTCCATATAGCTGCTTTAGTCATTTTAATATGCCAACAATTTTTTGAAGCCATGGCGGAGGGTGATATTTCCCGTGAAGCTTGTTCGTCACGAGGCCTTCAGTAAAGATAGCCGTATATCTTAGTGAGCAATTTTACATCAAACGAGTGTTTAGTTAGGGCAAAAATGAGGAAATGATATGATGAATTAATGATAATGAGGAAATTTGCGGTAAATATTACTGGTGCGATCTCCAACAAAAGTCATATATGTTATTTATATAAACTGGCCAAAAAGTGCGAAATGTTACTTCAGCCTCCTTAAGCATAGAGAAGTGGTCAACAAAAGCACATCTAGTAGCAAACCTGGCTAAAACCAAAGTTATTTTTCCCACGAAAAAATGGTCTACTCCATCGGGGTGCATGGTTAAATATTGAGAGATTTTAACTTGGTTAAAATCAAGTAATATTTTCCCACAAAAAAAAATAGTCTACTCCATTGAAGTGCGTCGTTGAGTATTGAGATATGTTATCTACCCTGACTTCGCCATCCACAAAAAGTGAAGATGTCGGCCTGGAAAGTAGGAGAAGAGTACTGCTTGCGAATAGATATTACTACGGTCTTAACAAGCGGTTTAATGGCAAAGCCCTCTCTCGGCAAACAGAAATCCAACAGTACCAGACACTAATCCTACCTGTCTTGCTGTACAGCACCTAATCCTGCAAACGTATGAGACTGGTCTGGGAGTGTACCAAGGAAAACTTCTCCGAAAACTAAATCGACTATAACGGGGAGGATCGACATAGCATGAATTATGAGCTATATATTGACACCCACGTGATCAAGCGTATCAAAATACAACGATTGCATTAAATCGGTCATGTTGTGCAGATAGACTAAAACGACATAGCATGAAAATCGAACTCGAAGAGCTACAAAAATCTATTGAAACGACGACGCTTTTTCAGCAGCGTCAAAATTTAGTGCAACGAATTGGAGAAGGAGTGTCAAAGACTGAAACGATTAGAATTCATTTATATGTCCTACGTCGAATTGATAAAAATTGTTGTCTATGTATTTGTGGGAACATTCATTAAAACATAAAAAATTTAATATTTATTTAATCTCCATTAAATAGCAAGAATATTAAAAATTATTTCTTTTAAATGTCGACCAATTTTATTTTGATTCCTTATTCGGTTCAAGATCGTGTTAGCAATTATTTATTATTATGAATGAACGATATTATTCAAAAACTTGCGTAACTGATTATATTTACTGCTACCAAAATACTATCATCAGCGCCCTTAGCTGTTTGTGCTAGCTCGAATATCACCATAAACTTAAGGGCCTAACAATTCACAAAACAAATGAGAAGTTTTGCTTATTGGTACGAAATGTTTTCAACAAATAGCACAAGTTAAACTTAACTATCGGAAGTTCTTGTCTATGCATGTGCCCATCAGACACTATAATTACAGTTGTTGTCGGCACAAATGCCAACACATTTCGACCTTTCGAAGATGATGCGAGTGATGTTGACTTCCAATTCCTCAATCGTAGGCCGTCTTTATGTAGACCCAGAGTTGTGATATCCTATGATCTAATAGGCCAATTCGCCGATCCGTAGAGTGAAATTAACTGCTCACCGTTATCTTTATCTTTAGCCTGTTCGGGTAGTTCTTCCGAATTTTCGAATTTAACAAATTATTGACACAGCCGGTAGACCAGAAATGGGTGCTTATGGTCAGAAGTCCACGAGGGTTTGACGTGATTCTCGCCGTGAAGGCCTTACCCGCCGTATGCGACACACTGGGCATATTACAATGCGATTGCCAACGCTCCCCTGGGATAGCCAAGTAAAACTTGGACTATCTAGGAAAAAGGGGCTGACAATTTTGGTACTACCGCAATTGTCAGCCCGTTCTTCGCAGCCAGGAGATACCAAATTGATTATGCTAGTATGGAACATAATCCCCATTGAGGAGGTGAGGCCTATCTTACCACCTCTACTACTCTTTGGATCTGTAGCACCCGGTAGCAATGCAACTTCACATTGGAGCACAAAGTCTCTACAATGGATCTGCTTGCTTCAAGCTTTTCAAGAGTCTCAAGGTAGAAACGGTGACAATTTAGAAGACCAGCCATTTTCAATTCATGCGCGATTTGAATTTTGAATGCATGTAAACAACATCCGTAAGCAAAATACGCTAAGTTGTGCACACTTTCATGGAGTTTTAGTCGCTATGAATCACTTCAAAGAGAAGCGTCGCGCATTTTACGAGAACTCCCGTTCATATATTGCTACTAGGCGACTATATTGGCCTGAATATGGACTACGGCGAATTAGTGAAGCTCCGAGTGCTAATTAATATTAAAGTATGGGTAAAGCGTTTTGAAGAGACCGGTTCAACATTTAAACCACAAGCAAATGGTCGCCCAAGAACATCTAGGACCGAAGACAATGTTGAGAGAGTTATGGAGTCAGTACGAGGAAATCCACAAATGTCGACTCGCAAGAGATCGTCTGTCTTACAATTATCGCGACGAAGTTTGCAACGAATTTTAACATTGGATCTTAAACTGCATCCATATAAGCTGCAATTAACACAAGAATTGAAAGAGTCTGACTTCATAGCAAGGCTCGCATTTGCTAATGAAATGCTTAATCGATTTTCCAATTTTGACAATATCCTTTTCTCTGACGAGGCTCATTTCCTTATGAATGGGTTCGTAAACCGTCAAAATTGTCGTTACTGGAGCAGTGAAAATCCCAAAATCAAACACCAGAAACCACAGTCCTAAAGTGACAGTATGGGCAGCAATCTCTGGCAGAGGAATAATTGGTTCTTTTTTCTTCGAAAATGCGCGGGGCCAAAACGTCACGGTTAATACGGAACGCTATGTTGAGATGTTGGACGGATTTTTGGCTCTAGAAATTGAAAGTTCAAGAATAGTGAATTCCAGAACTTGGTTCCAACAAGATGGAGCTACCTGTCACACATCAAATGACTCCATGGCGGTGGTGAAGCAGATGTTCCCTGGCAGACTGATTTCGAAAAGAGGTGATATCCCATGGCCCCCACGTAGTCGAGACTTAACGCCTCTTGACTTTTTTTGTGGGGATACCACAAACACAAAGTCTACAGTAATAATCCAAGAAACATCGTTCAGCTCAAGGAGAATATCCGTGGTGAAATGGCAGCCATTACACCAGTATTACTGAAGAAAATTTTCAATAATTTTCGTTTGCTGTTAGAGTAGTGCCGTCGTAGAGAGGGTCACCATCTAGGTAATGTTATTTTTAAAAAATAAACTCCATTTATTACTCTACAATGCCTTAGATTTATTTTAACCATACCTTTTGTATTTATTTTTTAATCTATTTTTTAAATATGTACGTTCTATTGCGCCACCCTGTACAATATAATGAACATTTTTTGTAATCCGACTCATCCGCAAAAATTAATATAAATGTCTGTTTACATTTAGGCTTATCTATTGTAAATCTGATTGCCAAGAATCGTTGGCAGGTTGTTCTTTATCTTTCCGGGAGTGTTTCCAGATTGGTTTGGTCACTGTGCGAGGATGGAACAGTAACCGATTCCAATATATTTGATTTTTGTGCGTTATATAGGTGCCGCTTATTTTCACAATAGTGTGTACTTTCTTAAGAAATGTGGGTTTATTTTTCATTCCAACTTTGCTCGATAGACGAAACGTGAAAAAAAGATTTACTCAACTTTTTTGTTGCTCAAATACCTGAAAATCGAATATTTGGAAAAAGTAACCTTTCGAACAATTCGAAAAGCGGGTTTCCGAAAAAGTCAGATATTTAACATTATAGGTACCTTCCATACAAAGGGTTCGATTTTTTAAAATTGAACATTTCCTCCGCAATTTCTATTAAATAGGTTGGATTTTCGTTCATTGTAATGATTCATAAGGCTTGGTAGAACTTAAGAAAAGTTTGACCAACTTACCACGCCTTTTCCGACACCTCCCATGCAAATGATCCATATATCCTTAATTTCAAATGTTTTAAGCGGTTTCATTTGTATCACGTCGAATTTAGCATATAACATGCGATAAGCTTAGTTCTGGAAAAGAAAATGGACTGCGTTGCCACTTTCATTCTGATACCTCCCATACAAAGATTTATAATTTGTTTCTGCCCCTACAATCTCTAATTCATTGAATGCAGTAACTTTGATTTTTGCCCACTTTAGTCATACTATAGGTATAATGCTTAGTAAGATGTGATAAAATTCAGTAGATAGCCACGCCCTTTTTGGTACCTCCTTTAACTCATATATCTCCAGATTCTTTTATTTAATTACGTGAAAGTTGGTATAATTTCGTAAACAACAGATTGAATTTAGTTTTACAAACGGATTAAACAAAAATCAAGTTCTACAAATTGAAATTATCTGTATTGCGACGTCCGCAACAAAATCAGCAGATTTAACAAAAACCAATGGTTTTTCAACATTTTCTAAGCTATAGTTCTAATAGATAGGTTCACTAAGTTATAACTTTTTTGAGTGTTAATTTAGAACATTTGTTAATAAGATCCCAACGATCTTCCCTTCCACTTTCTGTCACTCTACACACTTTAGTACAAACACAAAAATACTCTGTGTGAATGTGTCTGTAAGTCACTTGACCTCATGGAAATTTCTGTACTGGATTAGATCAGTACACTTCTCACTAAAACGAAGTGGGCGGGGTAAAACGGTATGGAAGTAAATCCAAACAAGATCGAAGTGGTTTTGTTCAGCAGCAGTTACAAGATTCCACCTGTGGATCCCATCTATCTGGGGGTACTGAAATTCCTTTTGCTGACTGTGCAAAATACCTTGGCGTATTATTGCACAAGAAGCTGAATTTCAAACTCAACATCCTGGACAGAGCGAAAGAGGCCACAGTGGCGCTATATGCGTGCAAGAAGGAAATGGGAATTAAAGCCTCGCATTGTTCACTGGTTGTATACTGCAGTAGTAAGACCGATAATATTGTATGGAGTTATCGTCTGGTGGAAGTCTCTTGAGAAATCCACATACTGTAAGATACTGGACGAGGTCCAAAGGATGGCTGGTCTGTGCATCACTGGTGCGCTCCGCACCACCATATCCGATGCACTAAATGTAATTTTGCAATTACTACCCCTGGACATAATTAGTATGCAGGCTGCCGCAGCTACGGCAGAAAGACTAAGAGAGCTATCACAGTGGCCAAACAGTGGTTATGATCACAGTGTGATCCTTAATATGATGCCTGGCATAACAAGCACCATAGACAACGTTCTGGCTGAACCACTGGAAATGTAGAACTCCCGGTATAAGACTGTATGTCGACTTCTCCACTGACGGCTCAAAATTAAATAATCAAGTAGGTTTCGGGATCTACTCCAAAACCCTAGGGTTAAGTATAGCAAGAACGCTACTTAATCACTGTTGTGTTTATTACACCGACATTTTGGCCATTAAGGAAGTGGCAGAATCGCTGAGATATAACGACCTCGCCAGGGTGGGTATTAACATATTCTCTGAGAGTCAAGCTGCCATTAAATCTCTGGATTCTGTGTTCCTGAAATCAACATCAGCCATGAATTGTCCCAGATCTCTTAACGAGATGGTGCAGCATTTCAACATTCACCTTATGTGGATGCCAGGCCACAGGGACATACCACTGCTGGGGACAACTTTACAGACTTGGATCCCGTGGGCACGCTTCTAGCCACTACTACTACTGCGAGATAGAGCATATTTAGCAACATGGGTGTCTGTCTGAGGCTCTAATCAATCCAGACAGATGTGGCCTCGTCTAGATCTGAAGCGTTCACAGACCCGACGTCTCATTGATGGTATCCGTCATGGCGGGACATTGTCTAATTAGAAGACATGCAATGAGATTTAAAGTTGCGACTAGTGACTTCTGCAACAGCTGTAGGGATGAAGAGGCGGAGGTGATCATAGAACGCCTTTTTTACACTTGCACCACCCCGGCAAACAGGCGGGGATCAACACTGGAATCTTATATCTTTAGGGACCTAGGAGATATAGACGATACAGATATTGTCCGACTTAAGAGCTTCTTGAAGCGTTGAGGATGGTAAAACGGGGGAAACTATTGGCATCCATATCTCTAGTTTCCGTGGTATCACGGTATAAGTAAGTCTGCCTATTCAGACTGCCACACTGACCTAATCTAACCTAACCTAAATTATTAAATATCAAAATCCCTGTACCAAACAATTATAAAGACATAAATTCTATTCCGAGCAACGGAAAATGACTCAGAGTGTTTACTTTAAACAACACTGTATTTCGACGTTAAATTCCGTTTGCATATTTGCAAACGTTTGCAAAATTTTCCATTTGAAGTCAATACCGCTTGAACTCAATATCAGCCTTAAAATTTGCATGAAGTTAGAATAAAATCTTTCCGTTGGCTTCGCTTCAATCTATCTCTACGCGGAAAGTAATTAGTTTGGAGGCTGATGAGAAAAACCTTCATTTTTATATTTTATATGCTTGAATTATAAACGATTTTCTGCTTATTAATCATTTAATATTAATTTTCGCAGGAAATAAAAGAAAAATTATATGTCTCCTATAGTGTAACATCCCTGTAATAGCAGTCCCAAATGAATCTTTTTTGTGAGGGGCTCCATCCCACCAAAACAGAAAGTGTCATCATATGTTAAGAGAAAACTTCGTTTGGGCACCTCAACCGTCTTTAAATGAATAAGTAAAGCAAAATTATTGTATTTGATCCGATGTGCAATTAATGGCAACATAAGAGTCGTTGTCCTGCAAAATGCACTGGTTTATAAACCAGCGGAATCGTCGAGCCGTATTTCTTTAGAGTTGACGGATTGAGATCTTGTTTTAGGCCTGAAACGTGCGGCAGCGAAGATTGTTCAAAAATTAGTAGATTTTGAGCAAAAACAACGTCGCATGAACATCGCTCAGGAACTGTTGAACGTCGTCAACGACGATCCAGATTTTTTTAAAAAGTTTATGATTGGTGACGAATCATGGGTGTATGGCTATGATATTGAAACCAAAGCACAATCATCCGAATGGAAGCGTCCAGAAGAGCAAAGACCGAAAAATGCACGTCAAGTTCGGTCAAATGTGAAGGTTTTTCTCACCAGCGTGGTGCATCAATTCTTGCCACAAGGTCGTACGGTCAATAAGGAATTCTACCTTGAAGTTATGCGCCGTTTGCGCGAAGCAATTGAATCAGAAACCCACAGAATTGTGGAAAAACCAATCATGGATTTTGCACCATGATAACGCACCGGCTCACACATCGATACTTGTGCGTGATTTTTTGGCCAAACACAAAACCGCAAGCATGCCTCATCTACCGTAGTCACCGGACTTGGCTCCTGCTGACTTTTTTCTCTTCCCAAAACTGAAGACACCGATGAAAGGAAAACGTTTTGCTACGATTGAGGAGATAAAAGAAAAATCGAGACAGGAGCTGTTGGCGATACCAAAAAGCGCGCTTCAGAAGTTTCGAAGATTGAAAAAACGCTGGCATAAGTGCATTATATCTGAGGGGGATCACTTTGAAGGGGACAAGGTAGTTATTGATGAATAAATAAAAACTTTTTGAAAAAATTTAAAATAACGGTAATTTTTTGATCACACCTCGTATATAGCATTAGTTAAAAAAGGTGCAACGGCCACAAAAATGTGCTAAATTGGTAACACTGCCGCAATATTCTCGCCCAGTATTGCCGAAAGCCAAAAAAACACGCTAAATCGCCAACAAAAATGTACAAAGTGCAAAAATTGCCACGAACCCCAAAAAAGTTTTGAGAAATTAAAATAATAAAAGCTAAAAATACATTTCAATTTGAGACATCATCTCTCAGGTGCTATTTAAGAAACGGTTTCAAGATTTAGTAACGTTATTGTAAAGGAATGCAGTATCTTCTCAGAACAACTTTAGAACAACTAAATTGCCATAACTTTGAAATTACTGCACCGATAGTTAGGTTGCCATAGTGAATTCATTCTTTATCACTAATACCTATACGCCTGGCATACCGAACCCAGTTTCCTTTTGTGCTTGAATCATTTTCAGTGATTTTCAACGATTTGAAACTGCTCTTCTTGCGTTTGACACTATTTATCTTCAATAATCTTCATTCATTGATTCCAATTCTGCGACTTTATACATTTTTGGTCTCACTCACGCACTTTTCTTCAATTTTTGATACCACTAACGAGAACGTGTCCCACCTAAAGTAGCCTCGGTGTACGCCTCAATAAGGTCTTCAAATTAAGGGTGTATTCGATTCAAAGCCTAACATTTTCGGGGGAAAAATATATAATGCCGATACAAATTGCTACTAATTCTCGGTTATGGTGTTGCAATACAATATGACGTTTGTAGTCTGACAGCTTCAACCATAACCTTCTGGTAGAGCCATCTCTTGTAAAACAGCAGGAATTTATTTGTATTCTCGATTATTAGCAATGGGCAAGACACGAACGAAGTTTCGGCTTTTTTGCTCAAAGTAAATTTCAGATTTTGTATTCAAATAATTTATATCTACAATGTATTTCTACTTTGTTCATCTTTGAAACGATCTTTAGATCCCATATTGAAAACAAAAAAAAAACAAAATAGTGCAAGAGCTCGGTTTTTTGATTTTCTTCTACGTTGGGGGATTTTCTGCTCAAAGACTCTACATATAGACTACGGAATAAATTACAACTCGAATATGGCAAAACAAGAATTATATGACCGAACCTCCAATATTTTTTTTTTTTTTTTCTCGGATCTGCCAAACTTCATCAATTGTTCCCAAAAACACTAAGAATTTTTGGTTTGATCCCTTGGAAGTGGTTCGAAGTTAGTGATCTCTTTCGGTTGACTTTATTGTGAAGAACCCTTTTTTTCACACCCGGTGACAATGCCTTTCATAAAGGGGTCATTTTAGTTGCGTTTAGGCAGTAAATAAATCGCTATTTCTTATATTTCTAGCTCGCATAGAAACCAAATATCTAACTTTTTGACGAGCCCGAACCTTTTCAGAGATCGTATGCGACAGTTTCAGCTTCTTTCTACTTTTTCGAACAGATATGTACGTGTCGGTCACACTTTTGACTTCGTACTCATCAAACTCATTTGTCTGATAGCTTCGGCGGTCATCTTTGAGAGTAAAATTCTCCGAACGAAATTTCGTGAACCAATCTCAGCGCTCGCTTCTGTGAATGAAAATGTTATGACATACACGAGAACTGAAGTTTAAACTATCAACTGTGTAACCTGCAATTTAAAAAGCTGAGCTATACCATTTCAAAAACATTAAAAGCGCCATCTGCACGAAAAAACCGAACATACTTTTTTTCGAACCCGATAGATAGTTTCTAAATTACGTAATGGATAAACTCAGAAAAAATATTAAATTCAGTTATTTATAGTTATAGAATATTTCAAGAATATACAAAATTATTGCAAATTATGGATATTTTTAAAAATTTAATTGATTTATCATATTTAGAATATTGAAATTTTCCAATAAAAATGGCAAATTTCTAGAAATTTTCCAATTTCAAGAAACTTTCTTGAATCCATTTACAGAATTAAATAAACGTTTCTAATTTTATTCTATAGAGATCCGAAAAAGACAAACCCTACGAAATTTTACATAAACAATTAAATTTAAATTCTTATATTTCTTTATATTAATCAACAAAATTCGAAAATGGAAAAAATATTAAACTAAAAATATTTTCAGATCAAGATTTTAATACTCTTTATTATTATTTTATTTTTATTTTTTTCTTTTTTTGTTATTTTTTTTATTAATTTTCCTTTCTTGTAAAACCAATTGTTTTAAAAATAATCATTTTAAATTTTTTTCAAAAACTACCCGTTTATTATTTGGTTTTCCTTTTTAATGTGTGCAGATGAATTTGTTTATTTTTGAAATTTATTTTTAGAACGACTTAAATTTCCAAAAGTTTTTGATTAGATTTGTTAAAAAATCCTAAATTACAATGAATGTTGAACAAATCAAACAGCCTTTTAAATAAGATATGCAAGAATTTAATTATTTATTTAGCACTCTTTTTTTTCGAACGCTGAAAACTTATTAAAGAAAACCAGATACTAGTTAGGAAGATATAAGGTTTGACATAAATTTACATAAAAAAATTTGTATTTCTCTATGAAACTATGTATTTTGAATTTTTAAATAAAAAGTTGAATTAAAATAACAATAAATACTGATTACATAAAAAAAGCTACAAGAATTAGCGGAACACATGTATAGAAATGACAGCAAATGCAAAAAAAAATAAAAATAAAAAAAATGTTACATGGAACAGCGTAATAAATTAGTAAATACAAAAACATGATCTGCTGTAAAAATTTGATCATAAATATGGAGAATAGTAAATTTTCAAAAGAAAAAATAAATAAATAAATAAATTACCATATAGCATTCAGTGTCGAAAAAAGTGCAGCAATACAACAGAAATATGCCAAAAAGTGTAAGATATTATAAACTGGTAACTCTGCTATAAAACTCTCGCCTCTCTCTCTCTTCATACACGGAATCAAAAACAATAACAACTCCCCTACACTAAACGCATTTACTGTAAAATACACACAAACGCACACATCTTTATTCAATCGCATACACAATACGAGTATAAGAGCCAACAACGAGAAAATACCACCACGTTTTCGCTCACACCTTACGACTAATGTCGTTAGTTTGGTGCATAACGAAGTAAAAGTGGGTTGGGTTTCGTATGTGCGCCTCGTGCTCGTGGTTGTAAACGTGTGTATGCATATGCAGGCATATAAACTTGGACTCTACCACAGAAAACCATTCACACAACGCACATACACACACACTCCTCGGGTAGAGAAAGAGGGAAAAACAGGAAATAGCAACAATAACAACACAGAAACAAAAAATGCATTTCAACTACATACCATAGACGTCGTCGCCACTGTTGTTGTTGCTATTGTTTTTGTTGGCGTGTGTAGCCATTTAATGTCCGTTCGATGTTGCTCCCAACTAATCGCAGACGTCAGCGTTGTGTTTGTCGATTGCGTCTCCTTTATGGAGGCCGTAGTTTCAAACATGTGCACATGTTATGTTGTGGCTGATGTTGTTATTGTTGTTTACACACATGTGTGTAAACAGCATTTAATACTTTTAAGCCTCTATAAGGTGTTGTTCGTTCGCCTGCACCAACAGCGACATGTGTAAGCCATCGATAGCTGCATGCAAGTGCAAGCGAGACAGACCACCAGTCGGCCTCACATCATCACGACAACACATCGAATCAGGCGGCCAGCCGCAACAACAATAGCAGCGAACTGAATACAAATCAATGGAAAATTATATTTCCACCCACCCCTCATTAACATCAGTTACAACAACGGCATAGAACATGCAATACGATAATATACGATACAGCGTACTACGTACATGCAGAACTAATGGAAAAATTGGATACGTAAGAGAGGGAAAACAAGCCCAGAAGACCAATGGTCATAACGTAAACGCATTTAGTTGAATATCATGAGGTAGGGAGGGTGAATGTTTGTCTACGAATGGTGGCCGGAATGTTGGTAGAGTGCATTGAAAAGTGATTGTAGACTTCAACACATTATACAGGTGGGCCCAAGCCCAAAGTCGTGGTCGTGGTGGATATTGGGGCAGCGTAAAATCTACCTGGTATACATCAAAATATGTAACTACACATTCATAAACACGGAATTTAATTAGCCAATTAAATGTGCAGTGTATTCTCAGTTATTACAACCAAACTGAACTTGACACTAAGAAGATGCAAGTGGTACTTGCGACTCAAATCAATTCCGGAACCAGATTTCAAATAATTCAAAAATTTACAAATTAAAAAGAAACGGTTTTGAAATTTTCAGTTTTGGAGAAAAAAAAATCTTTTTATCTTTTAATATACCTTTAGACCTATAAGTACAATAATGTGGGCCGTGAAAATAGATTTCGGTGGTCATTTTAAGGCCTGTCTACACCGGCCTAACACGCAAAATGCAGCTAAATGTGGAAGAATTGTTTACAGAGATCCTTATGAAAGAATTCACAACAAGGCGACATGAATCGCAAGAAACAGCTACTCTGCTGCGGCATAAATAAAAAACGCTGCAAACTTATCATTATTATTTGAGCGGCGGTCATCTCGATGTATTTGACAAACACTTCAAGTAGTCGATTAATTGACAAATTTGACTATGACGTACGGATTCGTCGTTAGGTCCTCTGGAGTGAATCTGAAAATAGAATGCGTGCAAGCTCACTAAATTTGAGAAGTTCTTCCTTACGTCATTCATGGGATGCAAGGGAATTTATTTTCTTATTCAAGTACAGTGTTCAGCGATCGGACTTGACGATTTCCATTACTTTATCGAAATTTTTGACAATGACAATTTTGAAAATGACAAAAGAGTGTGGTGCATCTTTAACATCAAAATTATCGGAACGGAATCGACGAAAGCAAAATTAGGCATGATTAGCTTTGATACTGTAAGGACCATAAATGTGAATACATTCAGTCACCTGTCCTCGTTTTGAAACAAGGACTATAAAATATGGTGTATTTTTGTCTTTGCTTGTGCCAGCGCTCAAATAGTATCGAGTCAAGTAGTCTCAAACTTGTTTGAGTAATTTTTTTTAATCTTGTCTTTCCAATGCCATCTAGCGTGAATCGATCACATTTGCACAATGCAAGATACAGGTTACAAAGCCATCTATTGTTAAAATAATGGATTTCCTCTTTACTATACTTTGTATTATCGTACAATATTTTAAATCAACCAACAAATGGTAACCATGTTAGAAAAATAAAGAGAAGCCGGATTTTTCAAAACTAGAATTTAGTCCTTACATGATCAAATTCTTTTCTGCTGTCTGAATAGTTCCAAGCCGCATAAACGCCCTATTTTTACTTATATGAATTTTTTGACTTTCTTATACTAAGAATACTTTTTTTAGTATTTTTAAATAACTATACCGAATTAGGGAGCTGTCTCAAAAAAGTAAGCAAGCTAGAATGGCTTTTCCCATACCTATCATTTGAGGTTTTCTTATTAACTAATAAAAAGTTAAAACTAATAAAAAGTTAAAACTAATAACAAAATTTTTAAAATAGAATACGAGTTTTTCAGGACGTGTCTCTAGTGCTTTTATGGGCAAGTTTTTTCATGCTGTACTCTTGGCGCTGAGGGCGACGTACCGATTCATAACCAGATAAGTGAGCTTATTGTATTTTTTTCGTACATAACACAGCCTTTTGCCCATTTTTAGCCATAAAAACCGGTATATTTTAGCAATTTTCATCAATCAGGCCTTTGGTGAGGGTGGTCCTTTAAAAATTACATGAATTGTTGTGGTTTTCCCCCATATCTTTGAACTACTAGCACATGTTACTTATCATAAACTGATAAATGACAACACCTTTGATTTGATTATCAAAATTTAAATTTTTCAGAATGTGGGTTTAGTTTTTGCATAGAAAAGTTTTTTTTTCCACTTGATCTTTTTTCCCTATCTTCAAATTTTACCTGTCTATGACTGTAAGGTATTCCCTGACCAAATTTCCGCCTCTTAGCTCTAGCGATTTGACCTCTCTTAAACTTTCAACAGGTAGTTAAAAGGTCATATTAATATCGACAAAGATTTTACGACTATCTAGCATATACATATATGGGGCTTTATGAGTTGTCAGATATGTGCTCCTTGTGATTATAAATGAAATGACAGTCTCCGTATTCCGCCGAAGCTATGTTGAAATATAGAAAATAGTTTTTTTCTCGACTTTTCAGCTTGCTATCTCAAAAATTTGTGACGACTTATAAAAATTGGCTCTGGTTTAATTACCGCCATAGCTGAATTGTTGAAGATACAAATCAAAATTTCCCTTAGATGATTTTTACATGAAAACATAACTACTGAGTTGGCAAGAAAGTAATTTCGATTTTGTTATATAGATGATGCTATTGCTTTTTTTTCTTTTGAAATGTTTTAGCCCAGCTAATTAAAATTAAATTACACAGCTGACATTTCAACTTTCGATTTGTGTGTATATCACCAACATTTTAAGTGACCAGTTCACATTTATATCACATTAAGAATATGAGAGCACAAAAGGATCATTTTAGCCATAATTTTCTCTTTCATGCCTTAACAAAACGCACGTGCCAAATTTGGTTTACGGGTTTCTGTTATGACTATTTTTCGCTCAATGATGACCACCGGAAAATCTATTTGAGAAGACCTTTGAAACTCATACGAAATGGATTTGATTCGTCGAAAAACCTCGCACGAGTTAAAGGAAATCTTCTTAACAAAGCAGATTAGCACTTGCGATTTATTGCTTAAACGCAATCAAAAGTATCCCTTTTTAAAGCTTTTTGACAGTCACTGGGAATGAAAATTGCAAAATTGTGATTCCTTAATCCTCCTACACCGTGCATCCAATTACGATATAATTTTGATTGATTACTCTTCGAATATCCGTCTAGCTACAGTAGTCCACTGTAGTAAAGTGTTAAAAATGCTTCTTTTAAGTCATTTACCCTATGATGTACAACTTACAACTTACGGACAAAGTCTGATACAGAATGTTGTTTAGCATCACTAGTTAGCAAGTCTTCATACCTCTCGTCATTAATGTATAGGTAGAAGCTAATAGCAATATCAGTCAAATTCTCTCAGGAAACCATAGTAGTAGTTTGATCTAAAGCTGTGCACTGACAGGTTGAACGATAGGAAATGGCTAAATGCAACTGGACACAAGTAAATGGTTGGACAACAACTGAATTTTGAGCCCAATTAGCAGGTTCTAACCGGGCAGGTACTCTCATTAGGTTGGATAAGAAGGTTGCAACTCCATTTTGTACAGAAATATTATAGGGTGCCACATTGGCATATTCAATGAGAACTGATGTGTTATCAAGAGCTGATGATATGGCAGAAGATTTTTCATGGACTCAATCAATATTTCTTATTGAATCGCCTGATTGGCTGCAGACAGAATATTCATCCCTAGCAGAGGTATCATCAAAAACGATGTGTGCAACGAAAATATGCTCATCCCTAGGAACAAAAACCTCTTTTGGGCTTTACAGTCTCAAACAGTGTAGTATTAGCTCTACACTGCACTAGCATTATCTAAACTCTAGTCATTTCCAAGGCTGCGGTCGGTACCTCCTGACTTAAATTTTTTCAAATTGTAGGTTAAAAATTTCTGACAGCTTTCAGTTCATTGAAATTTTCAATAAGATTTGAAGGCTAAAATACTGTATATTTAAAAAATATTTCGATTGTTCTATCATTAATATTTGGAAATATAGAACTCCTGGTACAAGACTGTATGTCGACTTCTACACTGACGGCTCAAAATTAAATGATCAGGTAGGTTTCAGCGTCTGCTCCAAAGACCTAGAGCCAAGTATTGCAAGAAGTCTACCTGATTACTGTAGTATTTATCAGGCCGAAATTTTGGTCATTAGGGAAGTGACAGAATGGCTAAGACAATCCTCACCACGGTGGGGATTAACATATGACAGTAAAGCTGCCAATAAATCCCTGGATTCAGTCTTCCTGTCTCTTAACGCGATGGCTCAGTGTTTCAACATTCAGACCGGGCCAAAGGGACAAATCAGGGAAATGCAGAGCAGACGAACTAGCAAGACTAGGGACAACCTTACAGACTCCAGCCGAGTTGGAGTACGGGGGCATGCCTCTGGCCACTTGCAAGCTCCTGCTGCGAGATAGAACATTTAGCAGCAAATGGTAGGTGGACGTCTGTCAGAGGTTGTAATCAATCCAGACAGATGTGACCTCGCCTAGATCTGAAGCTTTCACACACTGCTGTCGCAGTGAAGACCCGATGTCTCATAGCTTGTATCCGTCATGACGGGACGCTGTCTGATTGGAAGACATGCACTGAGATTGAGGGTTGCGACTAATGACTTCTGCAGGAGCTGCGGCGATGAAGAAGAGGAGGAGTCAATAGAACATCTTCTCTGCAATTGCTCCGCCCTGGCTAACAGTCGGGGAGCAACTCTGGACCCTTATTTCTTTAGGGACCTAGGAGATCTGGATGAAATAGATATTGTCCGACTTAAGAGCTTCTTGAGGCTCTCAGGATGGCTCAACGGGGGAAACTATGGACATCCATATCTCTGGTTTCTATGGTATCACAATGGACTGTACAGTCTAAGTGAGTCTGTCTATTCAGACTGCCACACTGACCTAACCGAACCTATCATTAATATTCCGATTGTAATGCTAACTAAAATCTTTCCATTTCTTCTTGTTGGCTCTTGTTGGAACAAAAGGAAAATAAACATTTGAAATCGAAACTCAAAGTTGCACATATGTCACTTTACTAACGGGTTATAGCAAAGTAAATCCTAATATAACGTTGAATTTCAGAAACGGTTTATGAAACATTTGATAAGTTATAGAAAGTTTATGAATACAGTCTTTCCAAAATTTCCTGAAAACCCTGTTTAAAGTTTTTACGAATATGGTCGTATGTTTTAAAAATGTAATGCTTTGGTGAACAAATATGTTCTAAATTGAAAAACAATCTTCAAAGTACAATAGTTTAAAAAGTATACCGTTTTCCCGTCAATGACATGACCAACTTTCAGTATGAAATCTTTATATCCTCTCGTCCTCGTAACCTAACACTTTATATCTTCATATTCTTCTCCAAAGTATCTTGAAGAGGTCGCACGGCATCCCTTCGCTTTGCCTAAAACTTGGTTTAGTGTGGACTAATGACGTTAATTAATGATTAATGTGGCGCATGATAGCGGGTTCAAACCCCGATACAGCTACCTATCATTTGAGCGGCGATCGAGTAATCGAGTAGTCAAGTAATCGACAAGTCTGGTAAAAGTTTCTCCTAATGTGACGGAATCATCTTTAGATTATAGGTCGACTAAGTCACAAAAGAAAAAGAAGAAGCTTTCTTTTTTTCCTCCAAGAAATGTCGTAACGAGGTTTTCTGGCGGTTTCTAGATCTACCGGATCTCTTTCTAAAACTGCATTCTCATGAGCACCTCATCGCCACCGATCTTAAATATTAATGTCGGCAAACTGTCAGCACCTCAACTTTGTTGTTCTCAAGTCGTGGTGCTGTTTTCTATATCTTGTTTGGACTTTCAATGCTGGGCACTCTATGGCAATTTTGGCAATTTTGCGTTATTTATTCACTTGATTAGCAACTTATGTAGGGTTATCCAATTAGTGGTTTCAAAACCGTTGGTCTGGTAGCTGTTAAATACCTGTCATCTGAAGTGTTAATTATTTAGTGAAAGGTTTGCCATTTACGAATATGGATCGTTTCGCAACCGAAGAAAGTGGTGATTCAAATTTGGGCACTTTTCGTTCATTCCGGAGTGATTATGGTCGTCATAACCTACTATGCAAGGAATTGGCAATATTATAAAGAAATTTGAAGAGACTGGAATTAGAAATGACTGTGCATCGTCGAAATGTGTGCACTGCCGAATGTGGTTTCAACTAGACGGTGCCACGAGCCAAACAACATGACCGATTTTGACTTTATTGCATTAGAAGTTTCCAAAAAAGTGTAATTTCACATTTTGGCGACGACAATTGGCCACGAAGATTATGCGATTTGAGGCCTTGGCCATTTAGGGGCTGGGTCAAAGATGTGTTTACGTAAATAATCCCCGAACGTTGAAACATTTAAAACCAATATTCGTCAAGTTATCGCCGAGATACTGCCAGAAATGTGGGAAAAATTGGTCGAAAACTACCTCAAAAGTATCCACTGCTCCAATCAATCCAGAAGCGGTCATTTAGATGGCGCTGTTATTGGTACATAATGGCAAGGTCCAAGCATTATAATGAAATAAAAGTTTCATCGAAATCTTAGCTTTATGTGTGTTTTATTTAACTTCACGTTTGAATCCGAAATTTTTTTTGTAAAATTTTCTTGTTTACAAATACGGTCAACTAATTTTCTTCTTGTAGATTTCGCTCATGACACGGTTTACAATTTGTTGCAGCTTTGCATTTATATTCTATCAAAGAAGTACAGAGAATTGGTCCATGAAACAGAAGAAATTTAATAATTATTATTATACTTAAGCAAACGAATAATCCAAACAGCAAAATATTTCAGTTCTCGCGGTGTATTCTCTTTTATGTCTTCTTTCGACTGAAAACGTGAGCCTCGAAGTATTAATTTGAGGTTTGGACATAGAAAAGGGAAGCCGGAGCCATATCTGGTGACGCCAACACAAGGATAGCCCTGTGTGGGATGGTGCTTTATGGTGGTGCAAAATCCATGGGTGTTCTTTCCACAAATCTGTCCTTTTTCAAAGAATTTACTCCCTCAAATGACGCATAACACTTATATAATATTCTATATTTAGCTTCTGATCTTCTACTTACTTACTTTGAGTTTTGATGGACTTTGACTAGGTTTTATCGGCTTGGTTTGGTTGGTTTCATGTCAAACCCGTAAACCCACATCTCATCATCAGTTATAATGCGTTTGAATTGAGAATTGATGTGTTCAGCTTCTTTTACTGAACGTAGTTTTTGACGAAAATTCAGATCTTTCGGAACTACTCGATTAGCAATGTGTTTCGACAAGGATGTATTGCAATAGTTACTACCAGAATGTAGTTTTACGCTGTCTTTTTTCCAGTGTGTTTAGTTACGGACGTTTTTACCCCTTCTTGTATCCATTTCAGCTGCAACCAAGAGGTAGTTCGAGTCTATATCTGTGCTTGGAAGGAAAAACGATTTAATACAGAGTCTGTTGTTTTGAAATATTGCGAGTTTCGCAAGAAATCACTTTTTTCATAGCTCTTGAAATACACAGAACTTTGAAATGACGCTTAGACGACAACATACGATTTAGTGACGTACAGTGTAGTAATGAAAAAACAAATTCTCGATTACACTAATTACCGAAATATTTAAAAATAACTGTTTTGAAAAATCACCATAACTGAAGAACTACACGACATTTGGATTGGACACAAATATGCATCTAAATAAGCACGAATACCTCCGATTTTGTCCTCACCTCACTTAAGTCGTTTTTCCTTGTGTACTTTTTCTACAAAATAGGACTTGTGAAGACCATTTCTGTATATAAAAAGTTCGTCTTTCTTTGTGAAAATGTCGTTTTTCTGTATGAACAGTTCACTTTTGTATATGAAAAGTTCATACGCAAAATTTTCTACAAAATTTTGCCTTTCAACGTGGGAAGCGTGTATGTAAAGTGCATTTCTCTATTACAAAGTATATTTTTCTGTAATAATGGTGTACTTTTTGCAAGAAAATTCACCACTTTTTATGGGGAGCGTACTTTTCTGTATGGAAAGTTCACTTCTTTTTATGAAAAGTTTTTTTTTTCAATGAGAGAAGCATACTTTTATGCACGAAAAACTAACTTCCCATAATTGAAAGTCCCCACTTTTCTACATAAAAAGACCCCTTTCCTGCACAAATAAGCTCAATTTTCTGTACTTTTCTGTACAGAAAGGGCACTTTTCTGTACGAAAAATCCACTTTTCTGTTCGAAGATTCCATTTTCCCGCATTAAATGTCCGCTTTTCAGTACGAAAAGTAGTTAAAGTGAACATTTTCACTTTTTAGTATGAGACGTTCGCTTTTTTTCAGCATAAAAAGTTCATTTTTCAGCATATGAAACGTTTATTTTTCACTGTGAAGAGCTCATTTTTCAGTATGAAAAGTTTACTTTTCACTATGAAAAGCTCATCTTTCAGCATAAAAAGTTCATTTTTCAATTGAAGAATTTACTTTTCAGTATAGAAAGTTCATTCTTCGGTTAAGAAGCTAATTTTTTTTTTCTTGAAAATTCATTTTCCCGCATAAAAAATCCACATTTTCCTGTTTATAAAGGCCTCTTTTGTATTTAAAAAGTTTAACTTTCTGTATGAAAATTCCACTTTTCTGTTTGAAAGGTTTACTGTTATCTATGAAAATCTACTTTTTTGTGAAAAATCCACCTTTGTATATAAAAAGACCACTTTTCTGAATGAAAAGTCCTCCTTTCTGAATGAAACGCCCACTGTATGATAAAACTCCTTTTCTCTTTGATAATTCAATTTTTCTGTATGAGAAGTCCACTTTCCTATCTGTATACATACATAAAAAGACTATTTTTCTATATGAAAAGTTCATTTGCGCGCATGATTTTCCGTATTAAAAATCCACTTTTCTGTATAAAACGAGCAAAACGTCTAAAGAACTTCCGAACTTAGTTTGTCACAAAATATATTTTTTGAATCAAAAACCTACTCGGTTGGCGTAAACATAGTTTTTGCCCAGGCTTTCGAAAATTACATGTTCAATTACATGTTCTCCCATAAATTTTTCGAGCTAATAAATAGGACGACACACTAACAAACTCTAATCTAACAATTTTAAATTTTGTTTATTAATATTAAATTTATTTATTGTTTACCAAATGCTGGCGTAATTAATTAAATTTAACTAAAACATCCACAAAATTAAATAATATTTTAGAGTCTCATCCCCTTAAATCTCCTCAAAAATATGTGTTGTGAGAAAACAAAGTTCGAATGTACCGTTTTTGAACAAGTTTCGGAAATACAATAGTGCGATTTGATCGATTATCGGAAATTAACAGCTTTTATGTCAAAAAAAAAAAAAAAAATTGAAGCTACAAATAAACAAACAAAAAATATTTACCGAACTGTCAAAAAAATAATAATTATAATAAAAGCGCTATAAAATGGATCATATCTTTGATTTAATCAATTTTCTTAAGCATTTTACAATTTTACCCTATAAATCTAGGGATAATATCTGGAAAATATGTTCTTTTTTAATTTATTGAATATTTGGAAACGACAGTTGTTGAAGTTGTTATTTTTTTTTATCCAATATTCTGTTATAAACTCAACAGAAAAAATGTATTTCAAAGATATTTTTGAAACTAAAAAATAGTATTTTTTTATAAAAAGGATTTTTTAAAACTCTATTTTTATATGTCCTTTAAATTTGTGTTTCTACATTTCTATATAATATTATGTGCATAAATCTAAGAATTTGTTTTCCTTTTTTCGCTGTTTCTTCTTTCTCAATTATTTATGAAAAGACCTTTAACTTATATTTGTGAAAAAGAAGGATCTGGAAAAATTTCATTGATTTAAAAGTACCTTTCAATTGAGTAACCACACTATAGTCAAAATGGGATGCAAGGTTCCCACTGAGGCCTCCCTAGAGCACTTAGGCATTTCTCCCAACATCTGTGTATATTCTTAATGTTTGTTGACCAAGTTATGACATCAGAACTATCTTTCAGATTTAAGCATAATTGAAATTGCAGATACGATTGATCTAAATCATTCAAACCAATTTGTGTGTAATTTCGTTACATTTTCAAGCTAAACGTTTGCAATTTTTTTAAATAGAGTTAAATTTGTTAATTTGTCATCCTTATTAAACTAATGACTGGTAAATCGTCTGGGATTTTAATCAGAAATTTGTGTGTCACGTCCATTTGTTAGTGTTAGTTGATACGAAAAATTATTACTTTCCGATCATTTTCGACATTTCATACCTCAACAGATTTATTAATAATTTGCTTAAATTTATACACAAAATACTTTGAATAGAGGATTATAGTTGGTTATAGTTGTTCGATTTATTTCTTTGTACGAATGCCACCTGAAGGGAATAACAAACCAACAGATTGGTTTGACAGATTTAACCTATTTATGGATAAATCGGTTAGATTTTCGTACCAAACATTTCACAATTTTTACAAACAGGATTATATCTGTAAGATCAAACCGTGTTATCTGTGTTTAAGAAATAACTTAATTAAAGCACCACTCACGTTACGTGAATCACGTATACTTAAAAATATTGCTTTTTCGGTACCCAAATTCCCAAAATACCTACAAGGCTGGGCACTGCCGCCTGAAAAGAGTTTTTAAGATGAAAAAAGTTACGCTTAGGATCCATTTTTTAATTTTAACTTAAATTTCCATGTGTTGGGAATTATTTTCCCTTAGCTTTAAATGTCAGGTGCAATTTTGACCTTTTCTGTAATATATACAATGAAGAATCAAAGTGGAGTGAAGAATATATCTGTGTACTTCCATGTGAAGAAACCACTTGTAGATATATTTCTGCAAAGAAAATAGTCAAATTCGGAAGGTGAGAAATTCATAAATGTGAGTATGTTTAGAAAATCTTGCAAAATATTACTGAAAGGTAATGTTTTCGAAGATATTTCTGTGAAACAACACTTATAATGTTAAAAACAATCATTTTTCCTTTGAGAAAACAACTTTTTATTCTCTATCGAAAACCGAGGTACACTCGACTATTTTCAACTACAGATTAACGATGATTTTGTTCACCGATTATTCGTTAAAGAAACCCATCAGCGCAATGATGATTTTACTGGCAGAGTTAAATTTTTTTGTGGATAATTGGTAAAATTTTCGGGTAACTGTCGACAGTTCGATGAAATTTTCATGTTAGTTAAATTGGGACAAATTTGTCAGATCTATCTGCTACTGACACCACCACCTCTGATGAAATTAATATAAAATTTATAGAAAAATTTAAAACATTTTCAAAAATAAAAAAGTGAACCCGAAGAAATTCTCCAAAAAGTGCATTTTAGAAAAAATTTCACTTTTATTGAAATTGAATTAAATAGTATTTTTAAAAAATGCAAGTTTGTAGAAAAAACATTAAAATTTAAGGTGATATCTATTGTAGAAAAATGGCGCATGTTTAGTATAAAAATTTAATGCAGTTGCCCGCAAATAGTTCTAAATCTGTCAAATGGGATTTTCAGGCAGATTTAACATTTGAATAAAAATTTATTTGTGTTACACTTTGGTGATGGAAACAGTTTTAATTCTGATTAGAATATTCATGATGCTTGATAGCTCATTGAAGCTGCCGGTGAAATTAACCGATTTTGTTTATTGTGAGGTTTTGTCCCATAAAACAGCAAATTTTTGCATATATTAATCAGTTATTAAATGGGCCGAAGTCAGTAAATACAAAAAAATACTCAATTTCTTTGGCACTCAATGTTGTTCCACATTCCTCTTATGCTAATTTGTTTAACATTTTTATGATTGAATGCTACATAGTTCATTCAGCCTGCCATAGAAACTATTTAATTTCTGGTGCATTAATAATTATGTGTAGAATGGGTAGAAATTAAAAAAATCCATAAAATTATTTCATTTCGCTGGAACTTTATAAGAATTCCCTTCGGAAGCAAGTATTCTATTCTAATATGATTATCAACACTGCATTCCAATTGGCAATTAATTAAACGTTGATCAACACTGTTGCGCCCCATGGTTTGTATATTCTTTTCGTCACTGATAAGACTGTTGTCTCTTTCTCCCTTTTGCCAAAACTTGTGCTCACACACAGAGGCAAGGAAGTTGACAGCCAAATACAAAAGAATAAAGAAAGAAAAAATTTTGTGGTGCATTCGTGAATTTAAGAAATTTCAATTTCTCGCAAGAAAAAAAACGAAATTAGATTGTGTTAAGAGTTCTTTGCGGCAAAAGTTTACAATAAAAATCCACATTCAATAGTGGTAAGTGGAATAAATCATATTTCTCTAATGTCAAAGGAAGTACGAGGAAAGAACGAAGTTTCAGTGAAAAAGTCGAATTTTTTTTCGTACGAAAAATGGCCATGACAATTGAGTGCGGTGCTGATGTTTGCTCTTCTATGCTTTAGTTGGTCTTTCTACTTTCGGCAAATGTCTGTGGTATAAACCATGGACTATCATTGAAGGAAATTGTTAACGATACTTTAACAAATTTGCGTTCAATCAATTAGTCTTTAAGCTACTTGAAATTGGTGAAGTGAATGTATTGATTTTGTAATGATCCCCCCCACCCTGAAGCGACTTATCTTACATATTTTAGTGGCAGTGCGGCAAAGGGCTTGGTTTCTATGACTTAGCTATGATTTTTCGTTTTGTTTTATTGATTTTTCTCAAAAAGTGAAAAAGAAGGGAACAAATTGTTATAGTTTTCGTGTTACCACCATAATTACCACCATCTGAGAAGACGTAGTAGTAGAGTGAGTTCAATTATCGTCTCTGGTGTCTTCAAAACGTTATTGATGTTGCAATTGTTGCTGGCCCGAGAGGTTATAGACGAGAATTCCTTCCAGAAATCCATATTTTCCTGCTAACAACTGTCTGTCCTTCCGTCCGTCGCATGCCCCGGTGTACGTGATGTTTCGGTCAAATGATTTAAAATTTTGCATTGCGATTTCTACGAAATTACTGTAAAATAAACATTTAAGCAGAAAAAAATATGTGTTAGAATTATTTCTACAACTTTTTATGCCGATGGTCCCCTTCGCCACCACTTAACATTCCTTTTTTTTTTTCTTTTTTTCTCTGGAACATTCTTTCGTTATTTTGCGCTCTTTGTTTAGCGACTACTTTTGTTATTGTTTTGTTGCTTTCCCCCTCTCGATTTTCGGGTTTTGGTTTCTGCTACACACCAAAACACCGATGAAGAGCAGGAAAAATATGACTAATTAGATTAGTGTAGGAAAAAGAGGAAATTCACGAGTAAGCCTTCTTCCACGTCCATTGATCATATTTTTTTCCTTTTGTTATTTTGTTTTAAGCTTTG
>JAHXMU010000023.1:1948304-1979858 GCA_019455685.1 Philornis downsi
GTTGCTGTATTGCTTGGGCCACAGATTTGTCTTACATTTGTAGTAAATCCCAGTGTTTAATGTCGGAATATAATTTAACACAAATTATATTCTATTACAAATTATATTATAATTATATTAAAAAGTGACGTAGAATGCATAAAGTAAAAAAGGGTCATAATAAAGAAATTTGTGAAATCCTCTTTTTACTCCCTTTTTTTACCACCCTCCTAAAGTCCGGTAACGGATTATCCATTTTTCGTTTTCAGAAGTAAAGTTAAATAACACACACATAAAGCTATTATTTCGACGAAACATTTATCTCATTATGTATAATGCTTGGACCTTGCTATTATGTACGAAATACAATGTCATTTATGCCAATGTCATTTGCGGCAGTGGATCCTTTTAAAGTAGCTTTCGACCACTTTTCAGTATCTCTGCGATAACTTAATGAATGTTTGTTTTCAAGTGCTCCAACGTTTGGGGATTATCCGCGCAGACCCTTTTTTTAATATAGCCCCGCCAATAAAAAAAAAAGAATAACGGCGTCAAATCGCATGACTTTCGTGGTCAATTGACGTCGCCAAATGTGAAGATCCGCTTTCTGGAAACTTCTTATGCAGTAAAGCCGAAATCGGTCAACCACATATCTTCCAGCCCATAATATTTAATTGCAGCCCAAACAAAGGTCGATTAGCATAAGTACATAGCGCTGTGGATTGAAATTCGGATTATCCGCCACACTTTCACTGATAGAAGCGATATTTTCGGCAGTTCGTACATTGTGATAATGCACAGGCCTGTCCTAGTCTCTCTAAATTTCTTTATAATCTTGTCAATTCCTTGCACAATAGGTCGATTATGACGACCATGATCGCCCCGTTACGCACGAAATATGCCCACGTTTGGAACACCACTTTTGTAGTACGTTTTCACATTTTGACCCGTTCTTCGGTTATTAAACGATCCATATTCGTAAATGGCAAACCTTTCACTAAATAAATAACACTTTAGATGACAGGTATTTAACAGCTGACAGCCTTGCCAGATCGTCTGTTTTAAAACCACTAAATGGATAACCCTGTACTATGCTCATTTTCACCCTAGACATTTCATATAAAAAACAGTCATGAAGTCTGATATTAATGTTTGTCACCATATAGCAGATTTCCAAGTCGACTCAAAAATCGGCGTCGGCGGCGTTGTCACCTTTTAACAGATTATTGGCGGCAGCTTCAGATGTAAATCGGCGCACACCACACTTCTAATACGACCGATGACAAATAGGCGACTCATTGCCGACGAACTATTTTCTGATCAACGCAACACTACCGATTTTGTCGGCCAAAATTGGATAGGAAAAGCTGTAAAGTTTTCCCCCTGAAATGATCTTGAAATAGCACCGGAATTCATTTTAAAAAATAATTTGTTTTTATGCGGATTTTGCACCGCGGAAAGTCAGGGTAAAGTCAGCCTTTAGAGTTCCACAAATGGCCCCGATTGGACCTAACTGCAGATATCAAGCTCATCGCTATTGCGCCCACTTACTGTCATCGAATATTTATGAGGTGTTCAACATAAAAAAGTATCTTTATCAGCACTTTTCAGATATTGAGTCGGTTGAAAGTATTTTTTTTTTGTCTCTTTTTTGAAAGTTATTTCAAATATATTATTTAAATAATTAATCTTAATCCTCTGCCTTCGTTCAGACAACTTTTTGTTCCCAAATTGGGAACAAATATCTATCAAAATACCGGTTTAAATAAAAATCCGATGCTGCCAGACTTGACTTATAAAATGGATGTACGACCACCTCCTATACCAGCTCAGATTTCTTTTTCTTTTGACGAGTTTTTAAATATATCTTAGGCCCTGCGATTTAAAAATGTAGCCTTTTTTATTTCAGTAGCTTATGCAATACCATCAATTTTTGAAAATAGGTCTGAGTATTTATGGGTTGGTTCCTTGTAAGCAGATCAAAGTAAATCACTTCCTTAAAATCCCATTGAACTGATAATATAATCTTTTTTGAGAGGCTTCTTATAGCTTAAATTGGGATCTCTATCGGTAGAGAATCCGGTTTTATTCAAAGGGATATGCTCTGGTTGCGATTATTGTGTATCTGCTTTTTTAATTTTAATATTCCTTTAGGAGCCCAAACACTGAGATTTTCAATGAGTCCTGAGTTGTCAGACGCACGTCGCCCGATTACTACTGTACTACTGAACTACTATATTTATTGAACAAACTACCTTGCATCGCACGACTGAGATAAGGAAGGACTTTTCACATTCAGTGAGTTTTCTCGCATTCTATTTTTAGGCTCAGCTGGGCCTACAGTTTAACGACGATTCTGAACGACTGTTTGAGAAGCATTTGCTAGACTTGTCGATTATTCAATTACTCGACAGGTGTTCATCGGACACTTCGAAGTGAACGCTGCTCAAGTTTTGATAGGTAGTTGTTCGATCATATGATAATAAGGAAATCAAAAGTCTTTGTAGAGCCAGGCGTTCGAAACGCGAATGTATTGTTTTTGTTAGTAAAGTTTTCTGATTCGAATTATGAGTATTTTATTTTCGTTTGATTTTTGTATTGATATTTGTCAATTCCTAAGCTATGCCTAAAATTATAAGATAGTCGCCCATGAGAGGCAATAAGAATGAATTTCGAAAAGTTTTTTTTGTTGACGGTATTAGCTGTCGGAATTCAAAAGCGTGATAGATCTTATTTTTAGAATTCTGTGGAAAAAAGAAATGCTGTTAATACGTTTCTTTTCAGTTTATTTTTTTTTTAATTTTCAATTAAAACCACAAATTTACTTCCAAGGAATTTCTGTTTATTATAAGAAGTGTCCCTTAAGGCATGTTTTTCTATATGGACAATTTCTTGGAAGATACTTTTCTATGTGAGAAATATGTTTCAATATGTTTAAGTACATGACATGGCATGACCAAAATACTTTTCTATATAAGAAGTGCCCTCCAAGACATTTTTCTATCTGAGAAGTACCTTCCAAAAAGCCTTTCTACAGAAGAGGTGTGTTCGAAGACATCTCTTTATATGGGCAGTGTGTTTCAAGACCCTATATGAGAAGGCGCCTTTCTATATGAGAAGTGCCTTCTATACGAGAAAGGGTTTCCAAGAGACTTTTCCATTTGAAAAGCGACTTCTAAGATATTTCTATATGAAAAGTGTATTTCAAGAATTTTCTGCGCGAAAAGTAGCTTTAAAAATACTTTCCTATATGAAAAGTGTTCTTCAACATGTTTTTTTTTATTTGAAAAGCACCTTCCAAGGCAATTTATATGAAAATTTTATTTCAATTCACTTTTGTATGAAAAATAACTCTAAACAAATTTCTATATGAAAAGTATCTTCAAGAAAGTTTTCTATTTGAAAATTACTTAAAATAAGGAAATTTCTTTAAAATGCATGTTCTAAAATACCTTTCGATATGATAAATGTCTTCCCAGAGACTTTTAAAATTTGTGAATTACGTTCCAAAATGCTTATATAAGAAGAATCTTCCAGACCTTTATGAAAAAAAGAGTTTTAAAAGGTCCAAAAGGGTTTCCTTTATAAAAAATGTCTTCCAAAACACTTCTAAGTGAAAAGTATATTCCAAAATAGTTTTCTGTACAAAGAATATATAGGTACTCCATGATATATTCTTTGCTATATGATGAGTATTTTCCAAAACACTTTTGTATATGAAATGTAGCTTTTAAAAGACTTATGTACGAAAAGTATATCTTCTTCTATATGAAAAGGCTATTAAAAAACACTCTTCTTTCAAAAGAGCTTTCTATAAGAAAGTTTTCTTTCTAAAAGACCTCTATACAAAAAAGTATATTCCAAAAGACAAAACATCTTGCTATCTTCAATAACATTTTTGTATAAAAAGTGTACCGTAAAATTTTCTATATCAAAAGTACCTTGTAGGAAATCTTTTCGTATAAAAAGTATCCTGCAAGGGTTCTTTTCGTACGAAAAGTATCTTCCAGGAGATCTTTTTGTGTGAAAAGTAGCTTCCAATACACTTCTTTGTGTATGGAAGCCTTTCATCAAAGATCTCGAAATAGCAAAAGTTGCGTAGGTTTGGACAATATATTACGTGGAAGTATAACTAATTGTGTATCCAAGATAAAGAAGTTGGGATTTCCAATTTTTTTTTGTTTAGATAAAGAAGGTGCGATTAAATAAATTTGGTTTATTTATGTAACGGTAAATTTTTTGTTGTTATGATGTTCTATTAATTTAATTTCTTTATTTAGGATTGTAATTTTATGCCTTAATTTTTTGTGCAGATAACTGTACTTTTGTTCTTGCGATATGTCCTGAGTGCTTATTAAGCAGCCAGTAATGTTCCTAAATTTTCAATTTCACCTGCGTGTTTTTGGCCCCAATGTGTCTTCTCCAAATCAGCTTTCTGTCCAGATTGACGTCAATATAAGTGACTTCTGAGCTCCGGCGTATGATATCTTTGAGCCTGAGAGTTGGCCACCTATTGAGGTTTAGAGTAAATATCACTTGTCTACATTTAATTTATTTTACTCTTATCCTCCGAAGAGCCATTTCTCAATACGTTTGAGGTGACTTAGAGGATATCTGTAACCTGGATTCGGTGCTTGTTATGTTGGTTCACATTAATGCAGTATCATCTGCGAAAGTGGATGTAAGGACTCTTGGATCAACCGGAATGTGATCTGTAAAAATAATGTATAGTAGAGGGACTCCTGTAAATATGGGGTAATTGTATAGCCGCCACCATACTTTACACTAAACTTTCTACTGTCCAAGTATGACTGAGAAAGTGTGTGCTTATCTGCTGCTCCTTATTTTTATCAATGGACCACCGTGCCAAATTTAGTCGAAAGCTTGAGCAACGTCGAGAAATACGACACAGCAATATTCCCTGTGTTCAAACGCCTTATTGCTTTAGTCAAGCGAATTGGCTACGGGCAGTCTGTTCGGCGTTTCGATGATCAGAGGAAAGTTTTTCAATTGTCCGTTTCGGCACAAAACTCGTTTCAAATATTCGGCAAAAAGCGTTGCCTTCTCCTCGTCAGATATAGCCCAGTCTCCGATTTCCTTTCGTAGCGGAAAATATTTAGAGGAGCACTGGCGTTTCCAGAACCGTCCATAAAGTATTGTCAATGTGGGATAAGCTCTTGACGTAATTGCAGGTACTCCGTCGTATATCGGCTTTTTCCACTGCAGGCCCTAATTTAGTAACTGCCGCTCTCAATTTGAGTTTTGCATTTGCTGATCTTCTTTCCCGCCACTCTTCTCTACATCTTTTATTGGCCACTAATTCTTTTATTTCTGAATTAGTCTACACGAGTTCGGATGTCCTTTTTTTGATGCCTCAAACAGGTGCGGCGTGGTAGGCAGTTTCTTTCAGTGTGTCATGGTTCTGAATAAGCATTATCAACGCCGCATTTTCAAGATGGCAGCTCGCATTGATATGCCTACTTATGTATTTCTTGTGCGAAAGACAATTTGTTTTGGAAGAAGTTAGTCTTACAGGCCTTTCAATTTCTATTGGCTTATCGAACAACGATATAATAACGGGAAAATGGTCAGCTTGTAATTCTAAGCTCGCTTCGGCTGATATCCTTGTTCTAGTCAGACCTTCAGAAACACAAAGTCTATTAGGGCCGGTAATTTGTTCTGGTCCCATAGCTAGTAGGTTGGTTGTCCCGGTGAGGTGAAATCCAATCCTTCATTCCGTAACTCTAAGTAATTGTACCTATACAATGGTCAATTCCCAGGAGATATTAATCAAGAGCTCCAATGCTTTGCATTATAGCCATCCCCTGCTAAGAACCTACGACCAAGGGAATTGAAGAATTGTACAAATTGTTCCATTGTTATCGAGAATCGTCATGGTAAATATATTGCTAATATTGTCAGGGGACCACATTTGCATTGGGTAGTTCGACCCTTATCCGTCTGTTCGATCGCGTTTAAGCCAACTTCTAATATGATTGCCTGTGCCCCCGTAAGACCTCTCATCAAGGTGCTTTGTGCCGTAGAACGTACAGTGATGTGAAAAATAATAAGGACACTAATGTTAAACTATAACGTTTGATCAGAAAATAAGTAAAAAGAGAAGTTGCTAAAAATAACTGTACTTATTTTTAGGTAATATGTTACAAAAACGATACGTTTTTTAAAATTGTTGTTTTTATTTTAAAGTTTTTTAATAAATTAAACTTAAAATACAAATTCACCCTGTGAAAAAAATAAGGACACTTCGTGTTTTCATCTAAAAAACACTATAACATTAACAAAAAAGAAGAGATTCACAATTACTACTGTTCTAATATTGTTTTCCAGTGGTTAATATTTTGTTGAGGCTCCTTTGTTTTTCAAAACTGCTAGGCATCGTCGGGGCATAGTGTCAACAAGGTTTTAACAGACTGAAATCGGTATATCATTCCACGCAGTATAAATTAATTCCCATAGTTGATCGCAATTCGTGGGACACTTTCCTTTTATTGAAGTTTTCACCATATTCCACAAATTCTCGATCGGATTTAGATTGGGAGACTGCGCAGGCCATTCTCCTAAATTTATCTGGTTATTCCCAAACCACGTCTTGGTGCACTTTGCCGTATGTTTGGGGTCATTGCCCTGTTGGAACACCCATCGCAGTGGCATATTTTCTTCGGCATAAGGAAGCATACAATTTTGTAGAATGTCAACATAATCTGTTGCTTTCATAATGCCCTGTATAGGTTACAGTGGCCCAACACCATAGTAGGAAAATGATCCCCAAACAATGATATTACCACCGCCGTGCTTTATTGTCTTAAGAGTGTATTTTGGGTTGTATTCCGTATTAATTGGTCCTACAGTATGAAGACCCCTATCTGAATTAAGTAAATTAATTTTTGTCTCATCCGACCATAGAATATTTCTCCATTTTTCTTGAGGCCAGCATGAGTGAACTTCAGCAAATTTTAGCCTTTGTTGTACGTTCTTCTTCGACAACATTGGTACTTTTCTAGCACTATGAGCTTTAGGTTCTCTTTAATAAGTGTTTTTCGAATTGTTGATGTGCCAATTTCTATGTTTAAATTATTTTTTATCTATTTCGATGAGATAAATGGATTCTTTTTTACACATCGAATGATTCCACGTTAAACTGTAGGTGTAATTTTTGGTCTTCTACCACGTATTTCTCTTACCGGAATCCATTTGACTGCATTTTCAAACATTGTTTTTGAAATTCCAAGCAACCTTGAAATTTTTCTATGAGAATTTCCATCTTTATGCAAATTTTTAATAGTTTTTCTTAGTTCTAGGTCACAGTGTTTAGATTTTCCCACTTTTCCCTAAAAACTACAAAATTTTGCTGTTCTTAAGTTTGAATTGAATTTAAAGCTTCACTAAAATCACTCTTCCTACCTTTTATACACAAAAAAATAACTTTTAAAAGTTTTTAATCGACAAACTGTCCTTATTAATTCGCACAACCAAAACAACTGATCACTGCTTAAATGTATACAAATTCTAAGAATTTTTGTAACGGAACTTGTTTCTGTAATATATTAGCTGAAAATTAATACAGTTATTTATGAGCAATTCTCTCATTTTACTTATTTTCTGATCAAATATTATTGTTGGGCACAAGTGTCCTTATTATTTTTCACATCACTGTATATCAAGGAATACTGAAATTATATGTGTATTTCAGATAGTAATATTATGTATTCGCTCGTTGAAAATAGTTATACATGTCAAGTTTGTGTTGATTTACGCCGTTCGCATTCGATATACAGATCTTAAGAGAACATATTTTCTTCTATTAAGAAGAGTCTAAATATGCTCCTGTGTTATCACTAAAAACTGTTAGCGGCTGAATCTTCGTTTCAGAAATGTGTCCTCGTAGTAGTGAAACAATAAGGAACATGTCCTTTTCGACCAAATAGATAGGCGGAGGTTTCGCATTCGATGGTCTTGCATTTTTCGGTGTACTAGATACATCATCGGCGTTCAAAATGGCAAATCTGTTGACGTTGGCCTTGTCGTTCACAGTTGTCTGGCCAGCGATAGCATTTTTATTCCGTTTGTTCCAGTTCCCTTTGGGCGGGCTTGATTTTCGCTTAATGGTAATATAGCGATCCATGCCCGTCGTATCGTTCTATAACCAGCTTGTTTAGTCGCCCGCATTGCGTTGTTCTCTCCCTTTTATGGGGGCTTCTAATTATTAAATGGCAATAATTCAATTTCACGGATCTGGGCAATTAGCTCACCAAATGATTTTAGTAGATAAGTGCAGTCAAATTCCCAAAAAATGGTCCGTTGTGTAGCGGCAAAGATTTGAGTGGCAATACGTTCGACTTTGCCCGAAATAAATAAAAAATCAAATAGAAAGTAAAAATCAACAGAAAGTAAATTAAACAATTTTAAATATCAGTTAGTAGAACCAAATTGTAACAGTCAGATGGTTGTGTTTAAAGTACCGATTGTCTTTTGACCAAATGTGTTTCATAAGCTGTTTACGACTGAGCGATTTACGACTGTCAAGTTGGTAGACACGTTTTGTCAAGTAGTCGTAGTCGGGTATTCTAAACGGGCTATATCGACCCGCCTCGACTGGTATGCTGTGAATGAGAATTTATGAAATTGCAATATCATCCCTTCTGGGGTATCTCTCATACAAACGATCGATTTGACCACTATACTCTTAGGTTCATATCTGTTACGCAATTGCTCAAAATGTAGTTAAATTTGGAACCCATTTAGAGTTTGCTTTAGTAAGATTTGAGGAATAAAATGGACAGCATTATCATGCTCCTTCATGTGCCTCTCATACAATTTGCCGACTTTTCGAAATCCAATCTTTCCTCTGTAAGTATTAATTAACAGGCTGCAGTAACCTATTTGTCCATTGAATTGATTTATAATTTACTATAAAACTTGAGAAAAGTCAATTGGTAGCCCCCCATACGAACAATCGATTTGATGTATGTATTCTTAGCTTTATATCTTTTGAGCATTTGTACGGAACTTTGTCAAATTCGGCGCACATCGTACATTTGGGAAGTAAGTTCCGAGAATGGAAATGGAGGGCTTCGTCACACTCTTTCGATTTCAAAGATTTGTGAAAATTTTGCTTTTTTTCGCTGTAATCAATAATTCATAGGTCGAGTATATTGCATTATAATGTAGTGGTAAAATTTGAAAAAACAATCAACCGAATAACCACGTCTCTTCTGTCATCTCCCATATAAGCTCCCTAATTTAACCTATATATTCCTAGATTCGCATCTTCCATTCAGTACCACAAAATTCAGTGTAATTTAGCAAGCATCAAGTAAGTAAGATAATGAACTATAAGAATCAAGCTACGAGAACGACCCCAAAACTTGCCGATCTAACAAAGAAGACAGAAAAAAGTTGGGGAAAAATTTCTTTATTTTTCAACATAATCTCCTTTTAGCTCGATACACTTTTGAATAAGAACTGTCAAACTCCTTAAAATAGCTATCAACCGCAGACTCCACCTCTTCATTGTTGGGCAAATCTTTTACCACCGAGCCTTTTTTTAAGTTTGGAAATAGAAAATAGTCCGAGGGAGATAAATCTGGCAAATGAGGTACGCGATGAAGCAATTCGAATTTTAATTCATTAATTTTGACCATCGCAATAGTGGATGTGTGAACTGGAGCATTGTCTTCATGAAACAACACATTCTTTTTCTCCAAACGCGGCATTTTTCCATAATTTCATTACTTAAACGCTGCAGTAAATTAGCATAATATTCGCTGTTCATGATTTTTCCTTTCTGAAGATAATCAATAAAAATAATCGCATGCGTATTCCAAAAAACAGCCGCTATGACCTTGTCTGCAGATGGAACTGTCTTCGCCTTCTTTGGGCACGATTCTCTCATTCCAGTTCACTGATTTGACTGTTCCTTTGTCTTAGGTGTGAAGTGGTGGAGCCAAGTCTCATCCATGAAACCGAATTTAGTTTTATTATGGTGAAACGTCGTTTTTCTCACCTTCAAATAGAAATACGAAGTGCCTATCATTTCATCTAGCTCACGCACCTTCCGACCGACGATCATCCATTTTGTGGATTCGCTTAACCGTGTCTGGCGTGGACACCTCAATTGGTCGACCACTATGGTGTTCGGCTTGGCGGCTCGTAATACTTTACAGTCGTAAACGAAGGAGCAAGCTCACCCAGAGTAGAATCTACCTCGGTTTTAATATTGGTTGGACTGAGACCTGGAAATATTGAATTACATAACGGTGACTAATTTTTGCCGTGTTTGCAAATTCACTGAGATCGTTTATTATTGATGATATATGTTTTGTAAGGTTGCCACATTTCACCAAAATAATTTTTTTTCCAAACTATTGGCACCATCTATACGTCAAGTCGGTTAGTTTTGGGACTTCCCTCGTATGTATCACGTCCTATGGACATCCCCCAAGCTTTTTCATCACAGCAAAATGTCCGTCGAATAAAGTTATATGTGAGACCATGCCGCCTAACTGAAATTTCTGTGCAATTTCTCCGGTTTTCCTCACAAAATTCTTGGAAAGGCTTACATGAAATTTCAAATGAATTTCCAATTACCCTAAGCAAATGTTCAAGTTAAAAGCTGAGTAAATAAAGATCTAGTGTTTTAGGTAAATAGAAAATCCTTAGTTTGTTTATCCGGAGCTCTTACTGCTGGAGATAAGGACAAAGAAAATTAAAAACATCACACATTAAAAAACTGCTGTGTCTAGAAATTTCATTTCTTCCCAGTTTTATCACTCAAAAATAAGGATTTCGAAAAATTACTTTTTAAGGCACAAGCGGATTTTAGCTATGGCGAGGCGATGATTTAATTTTCGTCCCTTAGCTGCTTTTCTTCTAAAAGAGCGAATTTCAACGATTCTATTTTTTCCAATCCCCTACACAATTGTGTATTACCACTTTTATGATTTCAAGTTCAGTCTTGTGCAATTTGTGTCCCGTTCCTTCTTTGTTTTATCTTTTAAACTATGGATTTCGAATAAACAAAGATTGACGTTTAGGCTTATCTTAAATTTCCCAGCGTAATTAATTGCTAATATAAAAAAACATGCACGCAGCCTGCGTTTATGGTATCTCCTTTCTCTTGGTTGCTTTTATAAGATTCATTTTGTATTATGATCTTCTCTGTTCTTCTTCTTCTTCTATATTTTCAGTGTTTCTTACATAAATTTCTACAGCAGTCACTGCTAAGGTGCATTGGTATCACTAGAAATTTGTTTGGGACGACGAATTATATCCACAAAAGATCTAACTACTACTAAACACAACAATAGCGAACATGTCCAGCCTACCCCGTCGCATTATCAAAGAAACCCAGCGTTTGATGCAAGAACCCGTGCCCGGTATCAATGCCATTCCCGATGAAAATAATGCCCGATACTTTCATGTAATTGTTACGGGTCCAACCGATTCACCCTTCGAGGGAGGTGTCTTCAAATTGGAACTCTTTTTGCCCGAAGACTATCCAATGTCCGCGCCCAAAGTACGTTTCATAACAAAGATCTATCATCCAAACATCGATCGCTTGGGCCGCATCTGTTTAGACGTCCTAAAGGATAAATGGAGTCCTGCCCTACAGATTCGCACTATATTGTTATCGATCCAGGCATTGCTAAGTGCTCCCAATCCCGATGATCCTTTGGCCAATGATGTCGCTGAGTTGTGGAAAGTCAACGAGGCTGAGGCCATCAAGAATGCTCGTGAATGGACTCAAAAATATGCCGTCGAAGACTGAAGCACCCATGCCGGAGATGTATAAAAACGAAATGAGCATGCAAACAAGTCGTTGGTACACTGGGCGGGGGAAAACGGGCACATCGGTGTCCTGGGAAGTGAATGAGATAAGAATAGACTACGGCTTAGTACAGTTGATGATATGATATGTTTAGTAACAAAATGCGGGCGGGAAGTATTTTTTTATAGATTTTTTATTTTATTTTTCGTTTGGATTTAAAACAAAAGAAGAGAGGCGCAGGGTGTTTGATATAAAAAGAAAAAGTTAAAACAAAAAGAAGCAACAACGCAAAACAACTCATTTGAAAGAAGTATAGAAAGAGAAACCCCAAGTATTCTCCGATTTATTTTTTGAAGAATAATTAAGGGAATAAATGAATTGATAGCGTAGATGTAATCGCAAATTGTGTTTTTTTTTTTTTTTTGTATTTCTATTTTGTTTGCTTAAAATAACTGATTGTCTTTGAAAGCCGCTTTAGTTTCCTTTAAATCCAATTCTATCCAACAACTCCCACAATTCTCCACAACATTTCTCGTTTTCATACAAAAAAAAAAAAAAAAAAAAAATATAGAAAAAAATCCAACAACTAAAAAATCATAAAATTTTAGAATCTAGATTGTGTATTCAGTTATATTATAATTTTCTTTTTTTTCTATTCTTAATAATCATTACACATGGAACAAAATAAAAAGAAAAAAAGGAAAACAATCTTAAAATTATTAATTAAAATAAAATATTTAAATAAAAAGTAATAAAAAAAAAATTAATCTTAAAAAGAAATCAATTATTCTAATTCGATTGATGGTAAGGTGAGTGTAAAGGCAATTCATGAACAACGAGGTGATGCTTCAGCAATCCAAACTGAAATCCGGCAGGCATCGCAGGAATGATATGCTCGAAGTGTTACCAATTTCACGCTGCTGTAGCAGCCGCCCTTATTTTCATTTATAAGCGTCCATCTGTTATGTTGTTTACAAGCCTACGGAGGCATGTCGCCTTGTTTATTATACATTGCATTGCAAAAAAGTTATTGAAATGGAGCCTAAACGCAACGTTGTTATTGGTTTGTATTTAGCTGGAAAATCACAACCAGCCATTCTTAATAAGCTGTGATATTTACGTGTGCACAAAATGTTCGTGTATCGGATCACTACTCGTTGCAACGATATGGTGGCATCAAAAACGTCATCTAAAACAGCAACATCGCGAGAAATTGTTCAAAAAGTAAAGGAACGATTTTGACGAAATACGTGATAAAGCGCAGTTTAATTGACGAAAATTTTCAATGTGTTTGCTCGCAGTGTAGGGCTACATATTTTTACGATCATTTTTTTATATGGAGCGTTTCATAGAGAGTTTATAGACAGGGTGACGCACAAATTCTATTTCATTTATTATTTTATTATCAGGTGCGCAAATGCGACATCTCATCAGAAAGTTATGCATTGCGGGATCGCCTCAATTATTGTTTTAATGGACTGCTTCAATTCAGTCAAATTCCTTGACTTCGTTTTGTACACCTCTTGCTTGACGTAGCCCCATAAAAAAGTCTGGTGCAGTCAGGTCTGGTGACCTTGGGGACTGGCGGAAAGTGGAGTTTCTGCATATTGATTATTGGGAATTGTATTTGTGCAGTTGCTTTATCCTGGTAGAACCAAATGCCGTTGAAACGGATATGTCCTCGGCGCAGTTCTGAGCAAAAAACTCCTTCAACAACTTTAAGTAACGTTTCACATTGATAGTTGACAATAGCAGGATTCGTGTACCACTCTGTATAAGGTGTAGTGAAAAGAAATCCATTATTTTTCAATAGATGGTTTTAGTAATGTGTATCTCTCATTGTACAATTGCAGTCGGGATATGTTAGATTACATTAGAAATATAAAATTTCGTAACCATAAAAAAACAAAAAAAAAAAAAAAAAAAAAAATAAGCAGATATATGTTAAAGGAAAGAAAAGGAAAATCGACATATTTTAAGTTTTTCTTCGGCAAAAGGAGAAAACGTAAGCCAGGCGGCTGAAAATCTGAATAATGTTTATGGTCTGAATACTGTAAAAGCCAATCATGCGCAATTTTAGTTTAATCGATTCCTTTCCCCGATGGACCGAATTTCTACCTGCGAATCGCCTCTGAAGCGGCCTCTGATGAAGAGTGAGTCATTTACGACAACGGCAAGCAAACACGGTCGTGGTCGAATTGTACATTATTTAAGCTTAGAAAAGCTTTCGATCGTCTGAAAGAAGCGGTCAGCTCTGAGGAGGAATTATGTTCCATCAGGACATAGCCAGACAGCACAAATCGATAGTAACGCACCGGAAGTTCCTAAGCTGAATTGAGAAAACATAAGAAGTCCATCTTATAGTTCTGATCTGGTACCAGATGATTATCAGTTGTTCCTATCTATGGACAAATGGCAACAAGTTATCGAACAAAACTATGCCTATCCGATAAATTTAATCATTCGAACTATGCCAAAATAAAGGTTGAAGACTTTAGACCTTGCAAAAATTATCGATTTCTTTGCTCTACACTTTTATGTTATCTTTTGAGTCGGGGATGTATTGAGTTTATGGTCAATAAGTTTTTTTTAGAATTCATAATTATTATTAAAATTTTTATCATTCGATTCGATTCGAATCGATCAAATATTTCCACTTCTAACAGACATCTAACAATGGGGATCGAGTAATATCATTACTCCACAAAGAAAAAATGGAAGTCATTCAAAAAGAACAACATTTGCATTCCTTTCAATAATGCAATATATGCATATTTATTATTTCCGTCAGAAGCTTTAGAAACAGTGTTTTGCAGTCTATATTCGTATGAAAACTCTGATCTAAAAACAAAATTTCTTTGGTCAAATGAAAAATTGCGACAAAATGACTGTTTTTGCATTGCTATAATAACGTTCATGAAAATGTGAAAAAGGCACACCATAAAAACCGCTTCCTTCCTATAATAACCCTATGTCAAATTCATTGGTGCTTGCGCAAATTTTCACCACTTTGCTCCAACAATTGCGGTGAGTTTCAGCTTCTGCGGACGCACTTCTTTTGCTGGGGCAAAAAATGTATCCAGTCATTGCTGAAGCAGTTAAGGATTTTGTGCCCAAATCTGGCATTCACTTCTATTATACGCCGCCCGTAGAAAATAACTCCAATCGCTTCGATCTTGTGTGCTTCTCCTCCAATTCGTCACACCAAGTTTCGATAGTGGTTCACAAGCCTGGTCCTTTCAACGGAGTTTTGGTAGCCCTCTTTGGGTCCATCCGCCCAACATGACCCCGCCAACACAATCGCTGTAAATTAATGCGTTTGACCGCATCGATGTCGGCATATAGCTCATACAGCGACGCCGATACTCTCCGCTAACGATGATGTGTCCATATATTTTCCTGAGTATTTTCCTCTCGAAAATAGGGGGATTTACCATTGAATCGCTTGCTTAACCCATACTAACATCTGTTAGTAAGCAATACTCTCCTCTTTATCTCCATGCTGACATCATTCGTTTTGTTTACAGAGGAACCGAGGTACATGAATTCTTCCACCACTTCAACTACATGAATTCTTCCACCACTTCAAAGTTACAGTTGCCAACGTTCACACAGCGTCCCAAACGAGTAGACTCTTTGTTCGTTGAAATCAATAACTTTGTTTTGTCCTCGTTTACCACCAGGCCGATTTTCGCTGCTTCCTTCCCGTTGTTGGAGAAGGCTGCAGTAACATCTCGCATATTTACAGGAAATCGAAATATTAATCGTTTGTTGTGAGTTTATTTAAGTCGTCGAAGGCTCTCTCTTTAACTCTGTTTAGGGGAAATTTTCCAATTAGCAATTTATTTTATTAGAAATAAACCTCTTTTGAAGAATCCCAGCTACTTCATTCCTTGTGTGCAATTTCTAATGCAACCAGTGTAGAGTCCACGGGGGTTTTACGTTAGTCTCGGAGAGAAAGTCTTACCCTCGGTGTCCAATAATTGCAATGGACTTAAAAGTTCATGAAACACATTTGGTCGAAAGATATCTAGTATTTTAAACGCTTCCTTTTTCGTATTACAGCTATAACAATTGATATATGTATGTGCTTACAAGAAAAAACGACTTACGAGAGCGTTTCCAAAATTAGCCGACCTAATAAAGAAGAGACAAAAAAGTTGCGAAAAAATGTCTTTATTTTTCAACATATCTTTTTAGCTCGATACACTTTTTCCGGCGATATTCAACAGCTTCTATTTCTATTTATAATAAGAACTGTCAAACTCCTTAAAATAACCATCAAACGCAGACTCCACCTCCTCTTCATTGTTGGCAAATCTTAACTTAATCTTTGTTGTTTTGAAATATTAAGCATTTTTCAAAAAATCGCTATTATGGAATATCGTTATAACTCCCGAAATAGAAGCAGCATGAAATCACGCTTAGAAGGCAACATGGGTATGAAGGACGTAAACCATAATAGCAAAAACCATTTGTCATATCAAATATTAATATTTAGAGATAATACGTAATTTTTCAAAAATCGCTGTTTTGAAAAATTGCTATAACTTATGAACCGCATCGAATTTCGGAATGGGAACTCGACATAAACATGCATCAAAGTATGAAAAATAATAACAAGGAATAAACTCTACTTGTGCCCCAACTCCATTTAAGTCGATTTTCTTTGTGACCACCAATACATATTGATTTTTTCAATTTTTTTTTATTATACTATGCTCCACTACATACTTATATATGATCTATATTTCTTTTTCTTACTACAGAGCCTACAAACAGAAGCTATACGGAAAAGTTAAAAAGGTTGATTTTGTTAACTTATTTGTCCTTTAGCATGGCTCAGACGAAGGACAGATTCATATGTCTGCAAATAAAAATCCAGCGACAACAATTCGAGATGTTCAAAAATTAATACTGGGCAACCTATTCAAAATTAAAGAGTTTGACCAAAAATGGAAGTGAGTCTTAATTCAATCCAATGAAGACGATTACGAAAAAGACGGTGCAACTAAACTCTACAAAAAATATTATTGTTTATGTTATTGTACCGGTGATGGCACCATCAGCTGGCTGAATCGGGAAGGCAAGATATACGATACATACAGAGCACCTGTAAATCATTGCTGGAGAATATAAGAAATCTCGGTCTAAACTACATCTTGAAGGAGAGGGAAAGAACAGAAATATGAAAATTTGTTTGTACCAAAGGAATACAAAAATATTGATGACATTGTCTTTGACAAAGACTTAGAGTGGGGCAATATTTTTGCTTGCAGGAAAAATCGACATTTTGCTTCTTGTTCATGTAATTTATTTATGTAAGTTTAATAAATTGTAACAAACATTCAAGCAAAAAATACTATATGTGTATGTAAAGGATTATCCATTTGGTTGTTTCAAAACCGCCGGTCTGGCAAGGCTGTCAGCTATTAAATACCTGTCATTTAAAGTGATATTTATTTAGTGAAAGGTTTGCCATTGATATGAATAAGAATCGTTTAAAACCGAAGAACGCATAAACATAGTTAAAACTTGCTACAAAAGTGGTGATTCAAACGTGGACACTTTTTATGCATTACGGGATGATTATGGTCGTCATAATGCAAGGAATTGGCAGAAGATTTAAAGAGACTGGAAGCATTACAGATGTGGTGAGGCTGTTAGTGAAAGTGTGGCGGATGATCCGAATTTGTAGATTCCACGGCGTTCTCAGCAATTAGGCCTATCTTATGGCTCATTATGGCGTATTTTGCATTTGGAATCCCACCTTCATGCAACAATTAAAGCCGGCTGACCATTCACAATGCCGTGGATGTGCTGATTGAGAGCTACAAGAACAGACTTTCAATGCTGATTTTTCGCACAAAACGTTCTTGAACGATGAAGCTCATTTCTCACTCTCACTCACATATGACCGTATAATGACCGATTTTTTGGCCTGCAATTGAAAATTATGAAGTGGATGATATGTGGTTTTAACAACACGGTGCCACGAGCAACACAGCGCGACTGATTTTGGCTTTATTGTATTAGAAGTTTTCAGAAAGCGTAATGTCATGTTTTGGCGACGTCAATTGGCCACCAAGATTATGCGATTTGACTCCGTTTGCTTTTTTTTTGTGAGGCTACGTCAATGTTCGTGTTTACGCGGATAATCCCCAAACGTTGGAGTATTTGAAAACCAATATTTGTAAAGTTATCGCTGAAATACCGCCCGAAATGTGCGAAAAAGTTGTCGAAAAATACCTCAAAAGGATCCGCTGTTGTTATACACAATCTGCGTTTACCATAAACACCGATTAAACTCGGAATGTAAAATTTTGTGATATTATGCGTTTTTCAAAAAATTGCTATTATGGAAATCTTTTATAACTTTCGAATTATACGGTATTTGGAAATAGCACTTTGATGGCAATGTGTATTTTATAGGCATAAACAGTAATAGCAGAAAAAGACATTTTCTTACTTAAATCGTTATTTACTACATCGAATTTCGGAATGGGGATTGTCGACTTTTTCGTTTTTCCTTGTGACCACAGATATATTTTGCATTTCTTTTTGCAGATGAAAATCTAAAATTTGACAGCCACATTGACAAGTGGTCTCGAAAATCACTTTTATGTGGCGATGAGTATACAACACTCCATCTTATCCTTCTCGTGAGGTTCGAAAACACATAGGATCAGCTTTGATAATGCCGCATGTTATTTACAGATTAGAGATCTATTCTGGAACATGTGTAGATCCCTTAAAATGTTGTTTTAATCGCATTATTCGTTATGTATATAACTTAACATTTTACGAAAGTCAGTTTCTGGGATGTACGTCTGAAAACTTCGTTAGTATTATAGTAATTTTATAAAATTTATAAAATTTTTATAAAATTGTGATATTCAAAAATCAATATTCAAAATTCGAATTTGGAGGTTCACAAAGAATTCATTATTTTCTAATTCCTCGATTCCATAGATTAGTAATGAGGCAATTAGGGCCGAAATCTTATCAAATGTAAAAACCTATCTTCAAAATTCGAAATTAAATTAAATGAAATGAAATTAAATGGACTGGAATGGAATGGAATGTAATGAAATGAAATGAAATGAAATGAAATGAAATGAAATGAAACGAAATGAAATGAAATGAAATGGAATGGAATGAAATGAAAAGCAATAAAATGAAACGAAATAAAATTAAATGAAATGAGATGAAATGAAATGGAATTGTCCAGACCAAACGACTAAAACCAGAATCATGGCAATTAAACTGCATGCTTTTTATGCAACAGACGCGATTTTTCAAAATTTATTGTATAATTTTAGGGCTAAAAATTGGGTAGAAGGGGATAAATCTGGTCATACTCCCCTTCAACGGAAGGCACGCGAAAATAAAATGATTTTTCAATTCGTACCTTTAGAAATAAAACAGATTAAAAAGGGGCAGGCTAATCCAGCTCAAATGGCTAGAGCTAGAATCATGAATATTGCTGCTTATATTCCCTTACACATTAAATGCACGATGGGGAAGGAGTTTTGAAATTCGTACTTTTACGGATAAACTCAGGGTAAAAATAGACAATTTTAAATTCGTTTTTTTAGAAATAAAAACGGCGCATATAGGCATCAAAATAATCAAACCAATTAGACGAATAGCCAGACTAAAAGGTTAAATCTAGAATAATGAAAAACGATCTTTCTTACAAATTATGTGCGAGGTGTTTTACCACTTTCAGTGGTAAAACAGGACTTGTACTCTTATGGAAAAACTGGTAGGAATGGGAGCAAAATGGTACCATCAGCTAATGCAGAAGACTGTAGCTGAAGTCATCAATTTACAGAAAGGCAAGAAAAGATATAATGAAATAGTTGCATTTGACTTTAAACAAGGGGACAATAGGTATATGAATAATGGGATATTCAAAATGGCCGATCTGCCAAGGCTGTTAGCTGTTAAATACCTGTCATCTGAAGTGTTATTTGTTTGGTGAAAGGCTTGCCATTTATGAATATGGATCGTTTAACAACAGAAGAACACGTAAGAATAATTATAACTTACTACAAAAGTGGTGATTCAAACGTGGATTACGAGGTGATTATAGACGTCATAATCGACCTACTGTGCAAGGAATTGGAATCAGGAAGGAATTGAAGAGAATGGAAGCGTTACAGACATCGCAATGTACGCACTGCCGAAAATATAGCTTCTGTTAGTAAAAGTCTGGCAGATAATCCGAATTTTAATTCAGACTGCAATGGCCATATGATAACCGATTTTTTTTCGCCAACAATTGAAGATTATGAACTAGACGATATGTGGCCGCACAACACGACAAATTGGCCACCAAGATCATACGACGCCGTTAGACTTTTTTCTAGGGTTACGTCAAAGAACGTGTTTACGAGAATAATCCCCAATTTTTGGAGCATTTGAAAATCAACATTCATCAACTTATAGCCGAGATACCGCCTGAAATATGCGAAAAAGTGATCAAAAACTACCTCAAAAGTATTCATTACTGCAACCAATCCAGAGGCGCCCATTTAAATGGCGTTGTATTTCGTATATAATGGCAAGATCCAAGTAATGAAATAAAAGCATCATCGGAATGATAGCCTTATGTGCGTTTTATGTAACTTTACATTGAAACTGAAAAATGGAAACCTGTTATATGGATTAAATTGGCCGTTTGTATGGGTGGTACTAGAAACGGCTTCTTTAAACCATGGAGTTTTTCAGATTTCACTAAGAATTGTAGATAAAAACAACGAACAAAGCTTCAGGGCGCTGCAGTCAATGAATTAGGCTTTGTAATGAAAAAATTGGATTTAAGAAATTTTATCAAATTGCATGGAAGGTACTAGTAGGGGTGGACCGACACAGCTTATTTACAATCCTCAGCTACGATCTGACAAAATATTACGCTGTTCCAGGTTTTAAGAAGTGTCACAGAGATTTATGGCAGTTAGCCAGCCAGCTAGTCAGACAAATTGATATCGCTTAAATCGATTTAAAAAGTTGTGAACCGCAGTGGTCAAACTTTAAACGCCTCCTGCTGGGCGTAACATTGTTGGCATTATCAAATGATATATGAATCTTACAAGGAAAAACGACTTAATTACCTGTTTGTTGTTTTGAAATTTTGAGTGTTTTTAAAAAAAAATCGCTGTTACAAAAATTTATTATAATGCTCGAAATATAAAATTTGGAATGCACACTTAGATGATAACGTGCGATTTTGGGACATAAACAATAGCAGAAAAAAAACGTATTAATGTTTAGTTAGAGTTATTACGTAATTTTTCAAAAATCGCCTTTTTGGAAAATCGCTATAAATTGCGAATTACACTAAATTTTCGATGGGGTAACGGACGCGAATGCGTGTATAAATAAACACAACAATAAATACGAATAAACCCGATTTTGCTCTAACTCATTTTAAGTCGTTTTACCTTGTAAACACAGATGAATATCCTCATTCCGTCGGGTGAAGATATAAAAACGTAACCGAAGAATCATCGCACATCAGTTTTGCCTTACATAGCATCTAGACGGAAATGGTCTTCTGCATTCATAATTCAAAACATTTTCGGTAATCTACATAAATCCATAACGAAAGCAATGAGTGTCAAAGGCGCAAACGAGTGAAGTCCTACCCCATTGTCATATTTAAGGGTCCGGTTGCCGGCTTCGCCATATCTGCAGTTCTATGATTTGTTTTTTTTCTTCACACTCTAAGCGCCGGTTGATTATCAAAAATGATTTATATGGCTGTGCAGTTCCGCGCAGAGCTCATTGTCTCCGATTTGGTTAACCATTGTTTCCACAATATTTATTAACACTCTTCTGGTGCGCAGATCGGCGTTCGCAATTGCTAAGCAGCGGTTCCTTCTGTGGTGTTTCTCACTTTGCGATTGCAAGAAAGGAGTTCTTCGCTACGCCATTCAATTCAAAAAGAGCATTAAACGCGTTTATGATTTAGGACATTTTTCCACTTTTGCTTAGTGTTGTTTCGTATTTTGTTGCCATTGTTCAGCTGTAAAATTGTATATAAATTTTAATTGGCCCTTGCCAAGGGAATGCACAAGCCATGATGATAACCCTCAAAAACTTGGGATATTTTGTAATCGCCAAATGCCCGCAAAAAGATTTTAACTCTTTGCTTAGATTTAGATTAGGAAAATATCAGGAATTGTTAAATAAAATACTTAGTATTCAGAGTTTATATGGGCTCCATTTGAAGGAAGGCGGATTATTTTTACCTGACATTGAAGACTTTATTTAGCATAGTTTCAATGATTCGATTTACAAGGGTTGCCCCAAAACTAGCGAACATGACGTACAGATGGTGTCAGTAGTTTGAAAGAAATTAATTTGATGAAAGGTGGCAACTTTATAAAACATATGTTTTAAGTTTCAAGGTGCCACGTTGTTTAGTACTTTTATTTGAGCCATCAAAGCTAAGCGATCTCAGTAAATTTGTGAAACAATTTTTGTCACCGACATATCACTCAATATTTTCATTAAAGCCGAGCTAGATTCCACTCTGTAGGTGTCTGCTCCTTCGTTTTCAATTGTAAAATATTGGGTAGCAGAGATTAAACGAGATCGTACGAGCTGCCCAGACGAACATCATAGCGGTCGACCAATTGAGGATGTCCACGCCAGACACGGTTAAGAACATCCACAAAATCGTCGGTTGAAGGTGCGAAAGTTAGTTGAAATGATAGGCATTTCAAAAAATACTATACATCGTATATTGACCGAAGATTTCAAGATGAGAAAGCTAAGTGCCGCGCTTGCGACAGCCTAAAAAAATGTTTCAGTAAAGTGTTTGTCGATGTTTCAGCGCAATAAAGGATTAGACATGGGTCCACTACTTCTTCCCTGAGACAAAGGAACAGTCAAAGCAGTCGATTGGAATGGGAGAACCGTGTCCAGAGAAGATGAAGAAGATTTTATCTACAGGCAAGTATATGGCGCCTGTTTTTTGGGATGCGCATGGGATAATTTTTATTAATTAAGAAAGAAAAAAAAAACCTTCAACGGCGAATATTATGCTCATTTATTGCAGCGTTTAGGTGATGAAATTATGGAAAAAGGCCGCATTTGATGAAAAAGAAAATATTGTTTCATCAAGACAACGCTCCAGTTCGCACATTCACCATTGCGATGGCCAAAATTAATGTATTACATTTTGAATTGCTTGACCACACACCTTATTCGCCAGATTTATTTTCTATTTCTAAACTTGAGAAAATGGCTTAATGGTAAAAGATTTAGCAACAATGAAGAGGTGGAGCCTGTGGTTGATGGCTATTTAAAGAAGTTTGACAGTTGTTACTATAAACAAAGTATAGAAGCTATTGAATATCGCTGGAAAAATTGTATCGAGCTAAAAGAAGATGTTGAAAAATAAAGAATATTTTTCTTCTTTGTTAGGTCGGCTAGTTTTGGGACCGCTTTCTTAGAATGCTTGTAAGCTCGACTGAATGTCCGTTTTGGCCAATAACTTGTTGTTATAGAAATACCATCAAATGCCATTATGCTCCTCTTAAAGAAGCCCTCATTCCTATTGGAAAAGAAACTGCAACTGCCAGTTTTCAGAAAGTTATCTTGAGGTGCATTTTTCACCAACAAAATCATTCCCTATCAATCCTGGCTTGGCCACCGTTTGCGTCATTTCGCTTGATGTTATCGTAGGTGACCCACTTTTCATCAATAGTCACCACCCGTTTCAGAAACGGTCGTGTTAAGAAATTCGCGATTCACAGATGGAAATTCAATCCATGAACTTTTTTCAGTTAGCTCACGTGGCGCTCACATATATCGAGCTTTTTTTTTAGTATTGAACCTTATTCAACTGGATTCAAAACGTGTTTTGTGTCATGCTTAGCTCCAGGACAATCGATCGGACCATCGACGTTTTAGACAGTTGGCCTTCCAGGCTGTGATGCATCTTTGACATCAAAGTTATCAGAAATTAGTCGTCGAAACCAAAATTGCCAGTGATTGGCTGTTACAGTAACAGGACCATAAACACAACATATTCAGCTCTCGCTTTTAAAACTGATACTGCCGTGACCTTTCGCTGTGGAATATAAAAAAATGATCGTGAAATTTCAAGCTAATTTTTTTTATCCGAACAGAAAAAAATCTTTTTCATGTGGCAATACCATCAATTTTTGTTTTGTTTTTTGTAAACTTGTGAAATGACATTGCAAAATAAATAGACACAATTTTATAATTTTGCTAATGTATTATCGAACATATTATGAAGTAAAAACGTTTGCTCTTCCGATTTCAACACAGAAAAGTTAATAATGCGGCTAGGTTTTGTTTTTGTATGGGAAAACAATGTCTAGTAGAAAAGAACATTGTAGCTAGCTTTATACGAGAAAAATTTAGAATATGACGTATTTTTTCTTTAGTGGATACCATTTCGATACACAAAAAATAATAAGTCAAACAACCGGGAAACTGCTGAGTAGCTCCAGCTTTATCGAAGAAAAAAAATGTAGAATATAATGTATTTGCTCTTTACGGATTACCATTATTGACGCACGTTCAAAGCATAGTGAGTCAAACAACCACAAAACTGTATGTTAGAATACGAAATCTTATCTTTCCAATGCCATCTGGTGTCACCCACCAGGCTTTACCGCAGGAAAAAAAGTATGATTGAACCATGTCCTCTTTTTTGACTCACGCTCAAAGAATAGTAAGCCAAACAGGCTGCCTGAGTGGTTAGAATACGAGATCTTATCTGTTTAACGCCACCTGGAGTAACCCGATTGCATTTATGAAACGCGAGTTACAGATCACAAAAGCCTATTCTATTGGGAAAATAATGTTCTTCTTTTTTACCTATACTCGTACAAACATTTCATTTTCAGTTTTACCCTCAAATTGTGTTCTATTGCGGAGGTTCAATCTCTATTTGAATTTTCGGCATTTCGTTAAAATTTTGCACAACTGCAAGTTTTGCAGTTCAATTTGATTGTTCAGCCTAACATTCACAATTTGTCCAGATTCGTCTCTGTTGGCTTCAAAAAAGAAAACCAAGAACAAAATATGTTTCATATTTTATGCACTTTCCGTTCATTTCCGAAACTATTTGATTTTAGAATTCGTTTTTGAAATGTTTTTAATTTTTCAGTTTTTGCAACTTTTCGAATGCATATTCAGAATAATTGTTGGCTAGGTAATTTCGTCAATTGCTTTTGATGAAGAGAAGTCGGCTTTTAATCTTGAAAAAAAAAATGTGCTAATTGCTTTTATTGCGAAAAAATTGCCATGCTGGAGACGTGCTCGCTCGCAGCCGGTAGGATTCGAACCTACGCTCCCAGAGGGAATCTGATTTCGAGTCAGACGCCTTAACCACTCGGCCACGACTGCTTGGCAGCCAGCCCTGTCTAATTAATGTTATAAATGGGGGGATGAACACTCTTTCACATATTTGCATTCGAACACATTCGCAAACACAATGAAAACCATTTGACAAAAAGCTCTTTTCTACTCTGACTCTTATTTGGGCTATTCTGTTTATTCTTATTAGTGCTTCTGTTCTTATTGGATCAGAGTTGCCATTTCACAGTTTTTAAAATCATGCATAGCTCATGGTGTAATGCAATAAATAGACATAATGTCGCTTATTTGCTACCTCGTAAAAATTACGTAGTTGATATGAACTAAATTTTCAACTATTTACATTTACATACATACATATATTTTAGTTGATGCAACTTAGCTAATATTTACTAACATACGCAATTTGATTAATATTGGCAGTCCAATGACAATTAATGTAAAACAATCATTTAATAGGGACTAACAACCAATCCATTTCTGTTCTAAATATATATTGATAGTTGATATTACATATTAGAACTGTTAAAGAAAATGTCAAGTGATTGTTTAACACTTATATTTATTACACAAATAAATTCAATACGATTTCATAGTCCTGCAAAATAACGCCATATTCTAAGTCAGTCATAGTGCAATCTCTGTATAAGAGCAACTTTGTACTCCTGAAAATAAAATAAACAATTATCCTCTTTTGTATACCAAAAAGTAATTCCAAAATGTCTGGAAAAGCATTTTCGCTAAGACAATATTTTTGGGAAACAATTTCGCCAATTAAAAGTAATGTCTGCCCAGAAGAATGTGCCTTCTAAGGCAATTTTGTAAATGCAAGGAAAGTGCCATGGAAGATAGAAAGACACTTAATGCATAGAAAAGTGTCACAAAATGCGCTTTTTATATAGAAAGGTATCACAAAAGATAATTTCCATGTAGAAAGGCTCAAAGTGCAATGGAAGACAGTTTAGATATAAAAGAAAGAGGACACTTTTCGTACAGAAATGTGCAGGGTGTCTGCCGGGAAGGTATACTACTTTATTTTGCGAGCATTTTGGTAAACATTAGTCTTGACAGTTCATATTTGGCAGTCGTGAAGTAGAGACGTGTCAAATTTATTATGAAAAAATATTCGATAAACCAACGTGCTTTAATCGTTAAATCATTTTATCAAAATCAACCATCGATTACTGTGGCTATAAGAAATTTACGTGAAATTTTTGGGAGAAACAATGTGCTAACAAGACGCATTATTTATCGTATATTGAATGATTTCGAGGGAAAAGGGTCTGTAGCTGATAGGGCCAAGCATGGACCACAACGTACTGCAAGATCGGCTGAAAACATTACTGCTGATCAAGAAAGTGTTCAAAACAATCCATCAACCTCAATTCGAAGACGTGCTCAGAAGCTTGGTCTTCAAAGAACAACTTTGGCCATAATTTTGCGCAAGGATTTGCATTTCTTTCCATTTAAGATTCAGTTGATACAAGGGCTTCTTCCGCAAGACCATTTACGCCGCCGTACATATGCCAATAGGATGTTACAACTCGCGCATGACAATCCCGACGAGGCACATTTTCATTTGAATTTGATATGTGAATAAACAGAATAGTCGGTTCTGGACAATGGAAAACCCTCAAATTATTCATCAGTATTTTTGTGGGGATATCTGAAAAGCAAGGTTTATGCAAACAAACCAGAAACGCTTGAGCAACTCAAACAAAATATTCGTGATTAAATTAATGAAATACCGCGTGGAATGTGTGAGAATGTAATGAAAAATATGCTCAAAAGGGCTCGCATTTGTGAGGCTAACAGAGGACAGTTATCTGATATTGTATTCCATATATAATTGCCGACATTAAATAAAACATTTATCAATATAAGATCCATTCTCTTTCATTTAATCAAAAATTTTAAACAAACAAAGTAGTATACCGTAGTAGTAGTAGTATACCGGACACCCTGTATTATGAAAGATGCTTTTCATGAAGAAATTTGTCATGGGGGAATACTTTTCAAGAAGAAATGCATCATGGGATTATTTCTCATGAACAGAATCGTAGTGGAACATATTTTTCATGAGCAATAACTGTGTACGGATAACATTGCCAGAGAAGCCATTTTTCGTGTAGAAATGCTTCATGGAAACTATCATTGAATGTACTTCCCACATAGAAATGTGCGTTAGGAATTTTCTGTATATGAAAAGTTGTTATTAAGGTACTTCTTCATATAATGTGCCTTTCAATGATATTTTTCATATGAAAAGTTTTTTTTAACACTCGTTTTTATATCAAAAGCGTTTTTCACGGTAATAATACGTAGGGAAAGGTATCTTTTCCAAAGAGTATATTTTCCAAAAGTGTATTTTAAGATGCTTCTTCGTATGAAAAGATACTTCCTCTGGGAATTTAACTCTACTTAAGCTAAACTTGCGTTAAATACATTACATATGTTCGGTGGGATTTGTATTCCGCCACAATGATCCATCTTTTCGATATTTAAAAAAATAAATAATTTAGGTGGAGAACATATTTATATTATTTTTTTTCCTTTACCTCCAGAAAGTTGCCCTGTAAAAAAATGAACTAAATAAAACAGAAATTAGTTTAGGAAATAGTTTAAAAATACGTTTTAATTTCAGTTTAAATTTCCAAGTTTGGTATCGTGCAACGTATTTCCACATCAGCGTCAACTTTATTAATCCATCAAAATGTACAAAGTTGCTCTATTTATACTAAAATGTCTTATTATAGAAAATGCTGCGATATTTTAGAGAGAACACGCATTTACATAATGGGCGCAACAAAGACAAACATATTTACAGAATAGTTGTCATAAATAAACTTAATTCTATAATGTTCTTATTTACATAACAAGTGAAAAGGAGATAACAATAAACTATATAATCGGAGTGAGAGGAAGAAGCATAACTTACTGTCGTAAACGAAATTCTAGAAAAGTCCTATTTACAGATAAAGAGAGAAATTACATATATCAGAGGGGATTACATATATCATACTTGAATGTTCTGGGAGCGGTTTTGATGATCATTCTAGAATATACACTTAGAGAAATTACACTCAAATAATACACAAGTTATATCAATTCAGTTTTGATATTCCTCGATTCGAAAAAGTGGTAAATTAAAATGCATAATTCTAGAGATAAAGTTAGTTTAATAGTTAATTTTCTAAGAAAGGCTCATTTTGCGGGAGTTTCTGGAATAAAACTGGAAGACACCTTTCATACGCAGAAAAGTCTTAGAAGTGCCTTGTTAGGGGAAAAAATTCTGGCTCTCTACTTCCACGTAAAGATTGTAAAGAACAAGAACAAACATTGTAGATTATCAGATTACTTATTCTGAATGACCTGCATTTTCTACAAAAACTCAATCGCGTAAAGGTCGTTAAAGACGTGCTAAAACGAATCAATTCCCGTACGACATTTACTAAACGCATCATAAATGGTGATGAGGTGCTGGTTTACGAGTTAAACATGGAAATCAATTAACAAACTTTAAAATGATGCCTCCCTACTGAGCCTAACCCGGAAAAACTCGTTAAAAACGATCAAAAGTTAAGGTAATGTTGACTATTTTCTTTGATTATCGCAATGTTGTGCACTCACAATTCTTGCCAGGAGGTCAGACGGTATATTAAGAACATTATCTGAACGTTATACGATGTTTGAGTGAGTAAATTCGTTTCAAAATAAACAGATTTGTGGAAACTAAAGTTATAATTTTTGCACCACCACAACGAAAAATCTCATAATGTTATTATTGTGAATAAATTTCTGGTCAAAAACTTAACAAATATAATCGAACAGCCACCGTCTTCTTGTTTTTTTTTTGTCTTTACGAAACAAATTTAAGAGGCAGCCGTTTCCATTCGATAGAAGACGTAAAAGAGTATTCGTGGCGGGAACTGAAGTCCTTTCTGGAAAATGTATTTGGGATAGGTTTTGGTGTTAGGACATTTTGTCGATATAAGTGTATTATTTCGGAAGGGGGATACTTTGAAACCGATACAATAAATTTAAATGAAGAATAAATATTTTGAGCTTTATTGACCAATTCCCGGCGCTTTTTTAATAGAGTATACTACCCCACATATTGCCCATTTTACGCGAATGGCGTCTAAATCCCATATATGAAAATAGTACGAAAACAATTTCAGTTCATTCAACTGGACTTCGAATGCGAGACAGCATGAAATGCGAAAACGGAAATTTCGGCTAATACCACACGAATATCTTACGGGAAAAAGGTTGATACCCGCGCATGTTTGTCATGTAAAATGTTTGAAGAAAATAATGAAACCCAAAAAAGGAAAACGAATGAATAAATGGATAACATGAGCCGACAAATTATCTATTCCTCCCTCACTCCCTTTTTGGACTCCAGACGTACGCACACACACACAGCAACAACGCATTGCAACTTTTGGGCACTGGGCCATGTCTGGAGGTGAAGCGAAAGAGGTAGAGCAGGGAAACCTTACGCACATTTCCATTGGGATTGGAAATTTGTGGGAAAATCGCAAACAACAGGTATAGAAAATTGCTTTAACAACTACAGTGACAAGTGGTGCAAACGAAAGGTAATTGACATGTTAGGGGGGCCAGCAAATCAAGCAGGCTTTGTTACAGCCAGGAATGGGCAGACGAAACACACAGGTATGGGTAAAGTGACAGTTGCGGGGACAGTAATATCATGTAATAAAATAATAACAATCACTTTAATTTACTGCAGGTAAAATTGAGAACTTTTTGTGATTTGTAAAAGTAGCGGCAGAGAAGAGAGAGAGAGAGAGAGAGAGAGAGAGAGTAAGGCAGCACAAGATACTCTATGGTATTTATAGAAATGCGTACGATAGGGATATTAAATGAACTTTATATAAACTTGTTTAAAACCAAAATGGTGCAGATCTCGCATCTAGCGTTGCCAACTCTAAGCCTTAGAAAACTTCTACATCAATTCCAAAAAATCCCTCTGTATTAAATATTAAAATTAATGTTAAATATTAAAATAGTTCGATATACTTATTATATATAAAAACAATATCTGATGTTTGCAAAACTAGTCGATCTAACAAAGAAGAAAAAGTTAGGAAATATTTTCTTTATTTTTTAACATAATCTCCTATTATTTTGTTAAATCTTCTATTATTATATTAGCTCGATACACTTTTACCATCGATATTCAATAGCTTTTATATCCTGTTTATAGTAAGAATTGTCAAACTCCTTAAAATAGCCACCAAACGCAGACACCACCTCTTCATTGTTGGTGCATTTTTTACCACCAAGTCATTTTTTCAAGTTTGAAAATAGAAAATAATCCGAGGGAACAAGATGTGTGATGAAGCAATTTGAACTTTAATTCATTAATTTTTGCCATCGCAATAGTAGATGTGTGAACTGGATCATTGTCTAGGCGAAGCAACACTTTCTTTTTCGTTAAACGAGGTCTTTTTTCCATAATTTCTTTACCTAAACGTTGCAATAAATTAGAATAATATTGCCGCTAATGGTGTTTCTTTTCTGAAGATAACAAATAAAAATAATCCCAAGCGCATCCCAAAATCGGCGCAAAAACTCGCCACTATTGCGGTGAAACATCACAAAACGCCCTAATGAAACGTCTTCACTTGGTATTATTGCTCTAGTGAAATCAAGCGCGGCACCCATCTTGCGCACAGCTTTCTCATCAAGATTCAAGATTCAAGATATTTTTATTCAGTCCATAAAGTAATTTACATAACAATGCTTGAATGAGCTTATAATCTACTTATAAGAATACACCCTAATACAAAAAAAAAAGTTTTCCCAAGGTTTACAAAGGATTATTGTAATTGTTTTAAACAATACATTTATTAATTAATTTTTTTAGCTTTAGTTCGGTTCCATAAAAAAGGGAAAAAAAGGAAGCATTATCTTATATCTACTTACAATTAATCAACACTTATAACTACGTAAAAAAAAGGTAACAATAAACATAAAAATAAAGTAAAATGAAAAAGGGAATTCATATTAATGTATATGCAATTATTAAATATTATTGATTTCATTGAGTTGTATTATACACAGTGTCTTCCATGTCAAGGCTGCCAAACCTGCGATCGTAAAACATTACCTTATTGTCCTGAAAAATAAGTCCAACCCTATTCAGTCGCGCGAGTCCCGCAGGGGGGATATAATTGTACTCCAGCAAACGATCATCATCCGCCCTATCGATAACCTTTCTAATAAGTGTGTTATCCATGCGTCCACATCTGTCGAGAAAGGCTATCGCGGTCCCGACCAAAAAAACATCAATTCTATCGAAATCCGCAAGATCATATATTAATCTACAGGAAGGGCGTCTAATCATCCCATCCGCTGCTATCGTGGTACCCAAGCCAAAACAAACAGACAAA